>JASANA010011771.1:0-33277 GCA_030248095.1 Ptycholaimellus sp. GST1_10 | reverse complement strand
GATAATCTCCACCATCCGGATTCCTGCCTGGAGGCCCATTTCCTCATGCCGCATCCTCACACCCTGTGTATGCTGGAACTGTGACAGCTGTGCACTCAAATCTTCACTGTCACTGTGGCACAACTCACGGTGTGGTGGGTAAGGCAGGGGATTGCTACAGGCTCCAGATGTAGCATGCCCATTTTGAGTGCCCAAACGTGCCCCAGGGGTCTCTTTGTCCCTTTGGAATGGTCTGATGTGCCACATAAGTAGATTTGCAACCTTGCGTGATTATCTGTTGCTGTTGTGATAGTTACAAGGGTTGCAACTGTTGTTTGCACAGGATTGGGAATCCTGCCTGGGAGCCCCCTAGACCCCAGGCTTTGAGACAGGTTCTCAGAGGGGTCTTTGTGCGGAGCTGTAATCGGCAAGCCCCACACAGTTGTCCGCGTGGTTGGCTCATCCCTGCTTCCACCAGCGTTCAGCCTTTCACTGTTCCCAACAGAGGACTGAGAGCCATCTTCCTCCCCATTTTGGGAGAGATTGGTGGGCTCAGTACTGATTAGCTCAGCACTGATGGCATCCACCAGTTCCTGGTGGGAGGGAGTGGGGTTGGTCTTCTGCAGACACTCTGCCTCTCTGCTACCATGTGCAGCAGATTGCAGAGCCTCCCCACTATGTTCGTTGGAATCAGGGCAGTTGTTGTCACAACATCTCAGATGTGTGATTTTGCAACCAAGTTTGTACGTCCAGTAGACCCATCTGCCACATTGCATGGCGCAATCAGACCACTGGTCTGATGCACAGTTGGCATCCCTGGCAGCCGGGGAGTGCCCAGAGACCCTTCTGGGCACCTTGAGGCCGCCATTCCACAGCCTATTCCAACCCTTTTTCCCAAGGTGGGAATGTTGGAAGGCATGGAGAAGAGAGGATGTGATGGAGTGGTATGAACCAGTTTGCATTCACCTTCCTCACTTTCCTCTGCGCTTGCCTCTCTGCTGCTTACTGCACCCTGCTCTCCTCCATCCGCCACCTTTTCACCCTCTACTTCAAGCATCTTTAAGTAGATGCCATAGAGATGATCGGCTGCTTCTTGATTGATGCAGGAAGCTTCTTGATTGACACAGGAAGGATTCTTAAGCCAGTGGGAAACAGATTTCCAATTGCTTTTTGCATTCCTTTCCAATCGTAGGAGAAGCGGGAGGTTGTTTGCCAGTTCCTGGCCCCCAGCACAAATGCTGCAGAGGAATTCATCCTCTATGTACCTAAGGCAGAGCCCTATAGCCTGTTACAACAGACTATAGTTTTCACTGCTTCTGGCCAGGGCAAGAAAGTTGGAGAGCAAGAGGCATCGCAAACAGGTGATGGGCTCACAAGCCTCTTGTGAGCAGGGCAGGTGGAATGAGTGAGCGTGTAGGGGGCTGCTGCATTCACAACTGTCTTTCCCTATCTCATCTCCTTCCTTCTTCAACTCAACCTCCTCCTCCTCCTTGGCCTCCTTCGTGGCGGAGCCTGCCTCAGGGGACTGGAGTGGGGTGGAAGGGGGCTGGGTGGGTCCAGGCTGGCTGGGTCCTCCTTGGTGCCCTCCTCCTCCTCCCCCGTCTTGTCAGCCTCCTCCCCACCATTCTCCTTCTCCTTCAAAGCCGTTTTCCTTCAGGGCCCCACTCTCTCCAGAGAGAGAGAGGGAACCTGGGCCTTGTGGGTGCGGCGGCGGCGGATCTTCACACAGAGGAATCGGGTGGAGGCCTGGAAATGCTGATAGGCCATCAGCGGGGGGGGGGGGGCAATGCCCTTCCAGGCAGCCCGGCGGGTGGTCACTCTTCTTCCAGGGGTTCCAGGGCCAGAAAGAAAAAGGTTGGAAATATGTTTGAGGACACCCAGGCCAAGTGGAAGGTGAACAAGGAGAAGGAGGTAGAGGAGGATGAGGAGGAAGAAGAGGAGGAGGGGGTGAGGAGGATGAGGAGGCCCCCAAGAGCTCCAAGAACCTCAAATGCCCCAAAAAGAAGGTGAATTCTTTTGAACAAATGTCATTAGAAATAGCAATGATGTATAAAATGCAGGCCAAGAAGGAGTCCAGCAGTGAGGAGGTAAAGGGGGAAGAGGAGGAGGAATAGGAGGAGGAGGAGGGCCAGGATGGCAAGAAGAAGAAAAAGATGTAGATTGCCTTCATTTTTATCCATTATGCATATTCTTTACAGCTTTGTGATCATGCTACATGTTATATACCACATCTGAAATCTTTTTTGTACATTTTATCAATGCTCATCAACAAGGTCAACGAGGAGCAAAAAAGAAGGGAAGGAACAATCAAAAGTTGACAATGATATACTCCTCCTGTCCCTCTTTTTCTGCTTGGGAAGCTTGGCAGTAATTTCATCATCAAGGTCCACCATCTCCATCTCATCCTCCTTCGCCCCCTCCTTCCCCTCCTTCTCCTCCATCTTCTCCAGTTCCTCCTCCTGCTCTTCCTCTGATTCTTCTAGGATGTTGAAAACCTCATTGGCATGGCTGGTGTTCTGATTGTTGGACTGGTATGGGGTTGGTCTTATTGTTGTTGTGATAGTTGCAATAGGCCAGCACACCCAGAGGTCCCAACACTGCCACCAAGAGCACCACAAACACTGGCACCAGCCAGGTGAGCAGACAAGGACTGCCAGCTGTGGAACTGGTGCTGCTGGAGGGCTGGATGGAAGGGTTAATGGTCTGAAAAGCTGAGCAATGATAAAAAGTTCAGGGCCAGAATAGAAAAAGTAACTGTGCAGTGGATGGTGACATAGGGTTTGCAGGTTAGGAGGCTATTGAAGAGAATGAGGTAGAGGTGGGTGCTGGGTTTGAGGTTGTTGCAGTGGATGGTTTTAGAGTTGTTGATGGTGTGGATGTAGATGTGGAGAGCTCGGATGATGCCTGTGATTGATGGTGATGGACTGGTTCTGCTTGCAGATAAGGGTTTGTTTGGTGGTGTAGTAGGTGCAGATCTTTTTGAAAAACTTTCATCCAACTCCTTCAGCAATGGCAACATTCATCCTCAGCTCTGGTGGTCAACAGCACAAGAAGCCAGTCAAGGTGGAGCTGGTGTCACAGCTCTATGTCCCAGTTAACTTCCTGGACAAGCTCCAGTTCACCATCGCACCTCAGCTGGTCATTGTGGAGCACACAGCCTTGTCAATGGACGATGCCCTAGCAGAGGAGGGAACAATGTGTGTTTGTCTCTGGTGAGGAAGCTTTAGGCTGGCCATCCAGGAGGTGGTGTGGATGCAGTAGAGGCCCTTGGCCTTGCCCATGTGGTTGAGGAAGGAGTTGGAGATGCTCTGCTTCTTCACCATCACCCTGCACAGCAAGGGAAGGCAGGAGAGAAGAGAGGAGCCAGTGGGAGGATCGCCACTAGACTGAAGTTCTGGGCTGTTGCTGGCCCCTTTATAGGCTCAGGGAGGCTTCTGGAGCTTTCCCGAGCACTCCAGCTGCCTCATCTCCCCTCTGAGGGATATGGTAGGTCTCACCCAGCCATGCGCATCACCTGGGAAGAGCGCCTGCTCAAACTGCTGGCGCTACACTGGGGCCCCCGGGCATGCTGGAGGGACCAGGTGGGCTTGGAGAAGCTGTGCCAGAACTTCCAGTCTCTCAAAAAAGCCTGGACATCAAGGAATAGGTCTGACATGGCAACAAGGGGATGGGATAGCATATCACAATCACAAATGTGTCTTCTTGAGTTGTCAGACCTCTTCAGCACTGACCCCATCAGTTGAATCATCAATTCTGCTGAAGAGTTGGAGGCAGGGTGTCCAGGCAGCACAAAGTAGGTGTCCATCCCCTTCTCAGCTAGGAAGGAAAGCACCACCTTCTGGTCTTTCACCTTCCTGGCAACCAGCCCTGTACACTTGTTGAAGTACTCCAAAGGAGCCTTGATGGTCATCCCATTGTCACTGTAGGTGACTGCTGGGACCCTTTGGCTAGCAAACAATCTTCGCAGTGCCAGCATGACTGCTTCTCCCAAGTAGTCCTCTAGGAGTTTGCCATTGCACCCATGGCAGACTGTGCAGGAGTAGACAAGGATCCAGTTTTTGACTGTGAGCCAAGTCTCCTTGAGTCCCTTCTTCCCCTTCTTGGGCCCCTTGGGGTTAGACATCAGCACATAGACATGCCCCTTGATGTCCATGCTCACAAATTGGAAAGCAATGGAACAATCAAGTCTTTCCTTGGGGATGGGGGCAAAAGCAGGAGCTGCAAAGGGTGCGCCTTCCAGTCAGTGGCACACTAGGCAGCTCTTGGCAACTTCTTCCATCAGCCTTCTCACCTTGGATGCCTCGTATCTCTGGTTGAAGGCGATGGTCAAGAGTTTGCCCTTGAAGTGTCTGGAAATGCAGTGCATCTCTACTGCCAGCATCCAGGTCAGAGGATGGTCTGATGGCAGCAGGATGCAAGGCGCACAGGCAAAAGGCAATCCTGAGTGAGAGGTCCGATTGACCACTCTGATCAAGTCTTGGGCATCCAGCTCCAGCCTGCGCCCTCCACACTCCTTCTTGTAGAAGTCTTCCCAGGTCATGCCCATGGTCCCTTGCTCCATCAACTTATTTACCTTCTCCAGAAGATCAGGAAAAGATTGAGCTTGCACGTGGTGGAGCCAGGCCAGCTCTGCCTCCTTGATCTCCCTGGCCAACAGCACAAGGTGCAAAGGTCTCTCGTCCTTGGGCACCCCCAACCTCCGGAGGTATGCTGTCAGCTTGTACAGCCAAGTTGCTGACTTGGCAGTGTACAAAGAGATCTTCAAGCCACAGGGACCTGGAAGTTCTTCTTGCTCCAACTCTTCTTTCTTCTTGCCTCTCAGCAAGGGTGCCATCACGGTGGCTAGAAGAGTGGAGTCTTTTGATCCCATCTCTTGATGGGATATGCCCATAGCATCAAACTCTTCAATGCTCTTTGAGGGAGGCAGCACTTTGACTCCCTCAGTGTCCTCTCCTCTGCTCAAGGCTTGCGGACCATGGAACCAGAGCTGCAGGTTGCCTGGCAGAATAAATTCTGACAGGGAGAGGACTCGCGTGGCTAGGTCAGTGGCGTTCTCTGGCCCTGACACATGGTCTAGCCAAAGCCCTATATCCTCCTTTATCTTCTGGATCTTCTCCACCCTGTTCTTCACAAACACTGAGGTGGTGGCGGTTTCTCCTGCCACTTGCAAGAGTGCAATCCCGCTGTCTGAGAACAGCAAGAAGGAGGGTTTGGCATGCTCAGGGAGGTGCTCCTTCAGCCACTTTGCAAATTTTACTCCCGTCATGGTTGCCAGCTATTCCGCCTTGGGAATCTCTCCCTGCAGCTTGTTTGGGTTGGCAAAGCACTTGGCTAATAACAGATTTGAGCTGTGGGAGTCTTGGTGGGAGCAGGAGGTTTGGCTGCAAGTGCCATGTTCCATCCACCTCTGAATGTATGGCGGTTGCACCTCGCAATGCTCTCCTTGCACCTTCTATTGCTGCAACACATATGCAGTGACTGAGTGGGCAACATTCAAGGCATCCATAAAGATCACCAGTTGGTAATTGTCTTGTGTAGAGTGCAACTCTCTACGTGGTATCTGAATCTCCTTTCTCCAGCAGGCACTTCTTTCCCCACTTGTTGTACTGGAAGTTGGGGAGGGGTTGGTAGATGGAGAAGGTGGTGGCAAGGTGGGGTACTCTGACTCTGTCACCCATCACGTCTCTCTGAAAATGCCCTAGAACAAGAAGGTGCAGAAGGTGAAGACAGGGTCGTCATCCCAGACAATGGTGTAGGTGGACTTGACGCAGCTCTCCTTGTCCACCTAGCATCCATCCAGGCTGCTGAGGTCCATGGTGAGGGCATTTTGGGAGGCATAGACCAAGCCCTCAGTGACAAAGAGATTGGTCGTCTGGAAGCTGTAGGTCTTGAAGCAGCAGGGCCACTCAAAATGGAGCAACTGGTTGGTGGACCAGACGCAGTCTCCTAGCTGCACCAGCTTCATGTCTCAGAACTTCCTGTCCTTCCAAGGGTATCATGACTTTTCGTACCCAGGACTTTTTGTACCCGACTTTTCATACCTGATATTTCATACCCAGACTTTTTGTACCCTAAACTTTTCGTACCCAGACATTTCGTACCCAAGGATTTTGAGCAGGGAATTGCTGGAGATGGGGCTGGGCTTGTTGACTGTGGGGAGAAGAGGCTGGGCTTGTTGATGATGGGGAGAGGAGGCTGAGGAGGGAACTGCTAGAGATGTAATTTGACATGTACAATTGTCAAAGTGACTGCATTAAAAGGACTTTACAAAATATCTAACATATTTTTCGATTTATGGCAAACAACCTAGACTCTTGATGTATCAACATGTAATACCAGGGGGGGGGAAACGAAGTCTTCGCCAATATTAGTATAATAAATATATGTAAAAAAGGCAAAGACTTCATCCCCCCAGTATCAGCTATTGCCCAAAGGTGCGCATCCTAATTTAAACTCCAACATCTGCAGCACCATAAAAAGTTTTTGCCCGCCAAAGATTTTGCTCAAATTTACAGCTTATTTCGTTGAAAAATAGACAATTAGGGTTGTTTGAATTTTTGAAACAACAAGACTATATAGGTTGTTTGCATTAATCGAAAAATAAATATATTGAAATTTTATTTAAATGCCTTCCAGATATCACCTTGAAAGAAACAGCTGATTTCATCAAAAACTGATAAAAAATCTAAAAACCTTGGGTGTGAAAAGTCTGGGTATGAAAAGTCTAGGGTATGAAAAGTGGGTACAAAACATTGGGTACAAAAAGTCGGATATGAAAAGTCTTGTGTACGAAAAGTTGTATAACCCTTCCAAGCCATCTGACACTCATGGGCAGGGATGCTTTGGAACTCAGAGGGGTTGGAGTTGCCCCAGTTGAGGAAGTGGCGGACAATGTTGTTGTGGGTGGTGGTGGTGGTGACCTCCAGAGTGCATCTGGTGGCAGGCACACTGGGTCCAGAGGGCTTGGGTAGGTAGAGGTTGATGGGAAGGTAGAGGGGAGGGGTAAGTTTGGCATAGACAGTGCAGTCGCGGGTGTACTTGGGTAGGATGAAAGGGCATCCTCCTCCATGATGATGGGGACAGAGTTGGAACCTGATCCCTTTGGGAGGCACCACTTCCACATCCTTTCGATGCCATTGTCCTTCAGCCAGTTGTGCTCTGAGTTGCTGGCTGGTGGTTGCGGAAGGGTGAGGGGGAGAAATGGGTGGTAGATGGATGGCGGATTGGAGGAACGGTGCTGGGCGAGTGCTGGTTGGAGGAGTGGTGGGGGTTGGAAGGAAGGCCGCAGTGGAGACACAGGGCAGAAACAGTGTCACCACTAGCATTCCCATCATCATGGTTATTCTTCTGTTCTGGGCAGCATTGGGGTGGGGTCATTGTTGTGGGGAAGGTGGTGGACTTTTACTGTTGCTATCTCCATTGCTGCTTTTGCAACTTCCTTTGCTTTCTTTCCTTATCTCTGCCAGCTTGCCGTCTTTCTTGCTCCCCACTAGTTTGCTAGTTGAAGTCGGCTTTTCCGCACCCTCCTCTTGCCTCCTCCTTGTTTGCCCTTGTCCTTCCTGGCTGTACAGGGCCGGCTGCTAAAAAACAAGCATCTTTTTCAATCAACTATAACTAATGATGTACAGAATATTTTGAGACCAAAATTGTTCACCATATACGTATAATAGCTTCCCAATTTGTGTTGAATTTGTGGACCAAACGAATTAAATTCCGATCGTTTTTGTAATATGTGTAATATTATACCTATTCACTGAAGAAAACTGGATATTTGCACATATTAATGATTTTTGGTCCTTTCCAGATATTTGTTTTGAGTTTTTTGGTTTGGACATATTAATACACATACATTAACTTTATACTGAAGTTTTATTTCATAAAATGCCGAATCAAAGTTGCAAAAATATATTTATGAACAAAAATTTCAAGGATTTCTTGGGTTTGCTTGAAATGTTGACTCATATTACTGAAATGATCATTAATTCATTGCATTGATTTTTGTTTGAACCAAAACATATATCACACAACATAATACTATTTTAACCCAATGGTGACAAATTTTCGTCAAAAAATATTCATTACATAACAATTTACAGTTGATTGAAAAAAATGCGTTTTTTAGCAGCCGGTCCTGTAGAATACATAGCAGCAGTAGCCCTTTGGAAGGATGAACTGTTTGATAGAGAGGTCCTTGGGTTGGTCCCGGTGTTTTTGTTGGATGATTTGAGTCATCTTGTTTAGAGGAAGTCCTGCGTGGGGTCCTGCCATTCTCCCATTCGCAGTAGTAGGTCTCCAGGGCCATCAGGTGAGGCAGGCTCAGCAAGAGCTTCTGCAGCTTCTGCAGCAATTCGATGCCGTAGTTGCAGTTGAGGCACAATTTGGACACCGTGGATGGGAGTGGGGTGAGGATCATGTTCAGCCTGGCTGCCGTCAGATTCAGCACCAGAGTTGGGAGGTTCTTGTGTGCCTCGCCCAGTTCTAGCAGTCGAAGTTGTCAAAGAGGGCAGCAGTCTGTGGAGGAGATGGCTCCAAGGCCTTGCAGCTGCTGGATGCCGAGCTTCTCCAGGTTGGGCAGGAGCAAGTCCCAGAGAGAAGGGCCGGAGAGGGGGGCGTGGACCTCGGGAAGGCTGAGGTGCAGCAGGTTCGGTGTCAGCTCCACCAGGTTCAGGGCATCCAGCTTATCCTGGTTTGCAAACTCCTAGATCTCCAGCTGTGGCAGTGGAATGGTTCAGCCTCCATTGAAGAAATGGTGTCAATCGGCACCAACTCAGAGGAAGAGTCTCTTTAGATGGCATAGGTTCTTGAAATGATGCCATTGAGCTGGAAAGGGCACCATTTCTTGGCCTCCATAGATCTCCAGATCCTCCAGGTTCAGTGCTAGGTGTTCCAGGGTGACCTCCGCCATCTTGGCGAAGAGGGCACACCAAGCCATGAGAAGACGCCTCACCCGCCCCTCCTGCCGCGCCCATCAAGAAGCCAGACAGACAGCTATGGCCACCTACTGGGCAGAGAAAAGAAGAACATGGCGCTCCACCACCTCAACCCTCACCCCCAAATCTCCTTCATCCAAAGTCTGGTCCCTCCTTCACAGCCTGGATGGCCGCAAGGCAGCAGCCCTTCCCCCCACCCCCCTCCAGGACATGAGAGGCAACTCAGCAAGGGATGACAAGCAGAAAGCAGAGCTCGCCTGCACCCACTACGCCAGCATCTCCCGATCCTCCATCCCTCGCCACCTCGCCAAACCCACCCGTGCCGCCCTGCTCAAGTACACCAGAGCCAGAGCCCCACCTACTCCCGAGTCAGCCCCCTTCAGCTGTGATGAGCTCGATGCTGCCATCAAGGCCTCCAAAGGACGCGCTGCCGGCCCGGACAATGTCCTCCCCGCAGCCCTCCAACACCTCTCCCCCCTTGCCAAAAACCACCTCCTATACCTCCTCAACTGGTCCTGGACCACCTTCACCATTCCCTCTGCATGGCGAAAAGCCTGCATCATCCCAATACCAAAGAAAGGCAAAAACGGTGCCCTAATCAAGTCCTACAGGCCTATCTCCCTCCTCTCCGCCGTTGGCAAGGCTCTAGAAAAGATGATCTGCACCCGTCTCCAGTATTGGGCGGAGGCAAACAGCTGCCTGTCAGAAGAGCAGAGTGGCTTCAGGGCTGGACGATCAGTCTCCGATGTTCTCACCCCAGTCCTCCAGAGCATCTTTGACGGCCTGAACGCACCTAAGCCAGCATCAAGGTCACTCCTGGTAGGGGTAGATTTCGCAGCAGCCTATGAGATTGGAGCAGGGTTTGGAGAGATCGAGTCCTGCACCAGCTGTCACTCCATGGGGCACCTCCTCACTGGGTGAAGTAGATAAGGGCCTGGCTATCAGACAGAAGAGCCTTCGTCCAGTGGGGAGCTTCATCTAGCTGCTCTCGCATCCTCAGCCAAGGTCTTCCCAAAGGGTCCGCACTCTCCTGCTTCCTCGACTTGTTCGCCTGGGCAGACATCCCTTGCAGGATCCAGGCAGCAGCCCCCTGCGTCAAAAAGTTCCAGTACGCTGACGACGTCACCTTTCTCACCTCCAGCCCATCTCTCGACACCCTCACAGCCTCCGTGCAGGCAGCCCTGAATGAGCTGGAACATTGGTCAGACGAGAGCATCACAGGCATTGCTGCAGAGAAGACTACAACACTCTTCGCTACCCTCCACCCAAACGAAGGCCCTGGAAAACCCGGTGCACCCACTTTCTCCCTACAAGGCCAAACCATCACCTTCTCCTCCTCCACCTCGATCTTAGACATTCAGGTGGATGCTGGCATCCGCATGAACATCCAGTGTTGGGAATCAGCGGGAAAGCTGGTAAAGCACTGCATGGTGCTGAAGGCACTAGCAGGCTGCGCCTAGGGACCGTCTCCTAGCAGCTGCCGCCACCTGTACACCGCCTATGCCTGCCCCACTGCTCTCTACGGCGCCGGCCCCTGGCTCCCCTTCGTAACCCCCTCCAACTGCAACATCCTCGAGAGCAAACAGTGCCTTGCTGCCCGCCAAATCCTTGGAGTCCCAAGGAGCTCTCCCGGCATCACCTGCCTCCGCGAAGCCTCCCTCATGCCACTCTCCATCCTTGCCTCCTCTGACGCTGCCTGCTTCCTAGCCACCTACCACTCCCACCCTGCCACCCACCCTCTCCACAGACTGGCATCCCCCTCCCCTCATTGTCGACTCCTGCAAGCCTGCAAGGGTTTCAGGCCCTGCTGGAGGTTGATGGCATCCCGAGTCCTGGAAGAGGTCCTGGGTCCAAACCCTGCCCTCGAGCCCTGGCCTTCTCCAGTCCCACCCACACCCCCCTGTTCCCATCACCCACCCGCCTCCCTCCACACAGCAGGTACTGGCACCTCACCCTCTGACCTCCTCAGGCCCACCTAGCCGCTGCCCTGAAGGACATTCACCACCTCACCGCCACCATAAACCCCTCCCTTCTCCTTTACACTGATAGCGCAGTCCAAGGCAGTCATGGTAGAGGGGCCGGGGCAGTGGTGGTCTTCGACACGGGAGGCCACAGAGTCGCCCAGTCCTCCACCCCTACTGGCTCACCCTCAAGCCCTCTCCACGCAGAATCAGCAGCCCTTGCTCTGGGTCTCCAACTCGCCCGCCAGCTCCTCCATCCACCCCCCTGCTGCATCTGTATCCTGCTTGACAGAAAAATCCCTCTGGCAATCCCTTCAAACCACCACCAGACCAGCTCAAGCAAAGGACATCAGGCAAAGCTGTCATCTCATCGCTCAGCTAGACAGGCAAGGCATCCGAGTAGCGGTGGTCCTCATACCAGGCCACTGCGGCATCCCCGGTAACATTGAGGCAGACAGGCTGGCCAAGGAGGCACTGGCGGCCCTACTCCCCACTCCCACTAGTCAGTCCAGCGTAAACAGGGCCCTGAAGGCTTGGAGAGAGATCACGTGGGAAGACGAATATGAGGCAGGAGTCCAAGCAGCCCCCGCCGACAGCTCCACCACCCGCTACCACACCCTCACCCACGGCGCCCCACTCAACGTCAAAGACTGGACAAGAGCCCAAGCATCAGCCATTCACCAACTATGCCTCAATCGCCCATCCTTCCTCCAGAACACAATGCACCTTCTGGGCAAGTCCGCCTCCCCACATGCCCCCACTGCAGCCTGGCTCCAGAGGACACCCACCATTTCATCGTCATCTGTCCCAGCTGGGCTGCCCAGTGGAGGGCAAGCCTTGGCCCCGCCCCTACCTTGCAAGTCCTACAAGAGAAACCAAAGTTTGTGGCTGACTTCCTTTCGCTCTGTGACCGTCTCTAATGGCAGTACCTGCTTCATCGAGCAGGCCGGAATTCCACCACAACCACCATCTTGGCACAGCGGAAGGTCATGAGGTTGAGCTTCAGGAGTCCTCCCAGCCATCCTTGCCAGTAGGTGAGGTCCTTCAGGGTGCTAGGCAAGGTGTCCCAGATCCATGGCTTCAAGCGTTGGACCTTGAGCTCCTCCAGAGCTTCTGCCACTTGGAGGAACGGATGGACATAGTTGAAGAAGCCCTTGGCATTGGTTGATCGGCAGGTAATGTTCAGCTTGCACAGAGTCTTGGTCATCTTCGGCAGCAACAGTAGCTCAGCCTTGGTGAGTACTTGGAAGTGCATGAAGGGGAGACAGTGCTTCTGGTTCTTCATGTCCTCAAGGCATCTGCCCTCTTGGTTGGACAGTCGAGGGCCTGCCACCTTCTGCAGGTTCAGGTTCCCGATGAACATGTGGTTGGGAATGTGAAGTTGGCAGGGGTGGCCTTGGGTGAGGCTGCAGAGGACATGCTGGCTGACCTGCTCAATGTTGAGGACTCTCCACATGTGGTCCCAGATGTCCTCCTCTCCTTCTTCTCCATTCTCCTCCTCCACCTCTTCCTTTTCTGTCCTTTCCCTGATCGATGTTGCCTCATAGCCTGATCCTTGGAGACCAGCACATCTCAGGGCAGTGCGGTCAAAGTAGGGGGCAGGAGTGAGAGTGTATTCACTGATCCTGATCAGGTGAGGGAGGGAGGAGACAGTGCATGCCGGGAGGTGGAGTGGGCAGTCAAGGGTGGCGCCATTTGTTGTTCATCCTGGGGCCCTGTCAATGTAAGGAGCACGCTTGCTCCATCTCAGAGAGAGATCTCACTCTCATCCTCTTCTGACTCTTTGTTTTCCTCACTTTCTGATTTGGTGTCTTCTCTCTCTGGCCCCACTCCCACCATTAGGACTGATCTGTCCTGCTCCTCTTCTTTTGTTGGCAAGGACTGCGAAGTACCAATGAGGAGTTTTCCTGCTGGGGTGTAGAGGAGGGTGAGTGAGGGAGTGAGAGCGGTGGCATTCTGCAATCCACTGGTGAGGATGCAGGCGACATCCTGGATGCTGAGGAGGAGGTCAACATGGTAGTCAATGGCCGTGTCTCTGGGCGGCATGTTGAGGATGTCTGGGTGCTGCTCGTGCAAGCAGTCCCACTCTTCCTCCTCAAAGGTGGGGCCGATGAGCATGGCGGCACTCACATCGTTCTCCATGACCCATGCCACCAAGGTGGTGGTGAAGCCATTCTCCATCTCCAGCGTCAGCAGTGCCTGGTCCATGACAATGCTCCTTCTCTCTCCTTTGCTGAAGGGGATTGGCAAGACTGCTCCATCTGTAATTGCGTGGCTGGAGGGGATGAGGAGGCGTTGATGCAGGCATTGCCACTGGAGCTTGTGGCTTCTCTGCTTCTGCTCCAGTTTTGGCTTCCACGCTTGCTCCATCCTTTCCCGTCCACTTTTTTCCGTTCCTCTTCATCCTGTCTTGTTGCTTCTTTTCTGATGATAGCTGTCACCTCTCCACTCTTCTTCACTCCCTTGTCTGATGACTGGCTCCTCGATTTCTGCTTGTGTTGGGAAGAAATGTCGGGAGACGGGGAGTGAGAGTGAGAGGGAGTTGAGGATGGAGGTGGTGTGGAGGAGGTGTCAGTTGTTTTGGATGGGCTCCATAGGCTGTGGTTGGATGGGCTGCATAGGCTGCAGTTTGAGCTGGTGGGGGTGTTGGAGTGGCTGTGGGTGCTGTTGTTGCTGAGGCTGCTCCGTATGCTTCTGTGGAGATGATTCAGGCATGGATGAGGAAGAAGTGTTGTGTGGTTTCCATTTGACGGGTGCTTTCCTTCCTCTGGGGCCTCAGCTAAGGAGAGACAGCATTTGAAGGTGATGAATTTTGGTTGCTGGTTTGGAAGCAAAGGGCTGTGTGATGGGTGCATTCTTGGCAGATGTTGCAGACGTGGGGGGTTCTGCAGCTGGGTGCTAGATGTCTGCTTCCTAGGCTGCGATAGCATCATGAAAGTTTGGAGATTTGGTTCTTGCATGCAGTGGGTGAGGTGCAGAGATCGCACTGCAGTGGCATGTGCTTCTGGTTGCAGAAAGGGCAGAAGCTCTCCTTGTCGTCCTTGGACTTCTTTGTCTTTGTCTTGCTTGGTGTCTGCAGCATCTCTGACTTTAGCTACTCCATCTCCTTGGTGATTGTTGCTCCTGTGGTCAGCAAAGAGGGGCCAGATTTGGATTTACTGCCTCCTCTTTTGGATTTGGGTGGGAGGAGGGACTTGTGCAGGCGCACTTTCTTGGCCTCTTGATCCAGGAGGGGCAGGAGGTGTCGGATGGAGATCTGATGTGATTGGAGGGGATAGAGACGGTTGAGGAGTCCCTTCAACATGTCCACCAGCAGCAGCATTCTCTCTGTGTTCATTGTCAAAACTTGTTGAATAAAGCTGTTCCAGAGGCTCAACCAATCATTGTATTCCAGAGGATTGCCTTTAAACTTTGGGATATTGAACTTGGGGAGATTGGCTCTGGCCTGCTGGTGGGCAAAGTCGGCGGCCATCTGCATCATGGTTGTCCCCATTGTTTGCATTAGCTGTCCTTGAACCGGCGCTTCTTTGTAGTAGACCGGTCCTTGTGGTCCTTGCACCAGATGAGATTGTGGTGCTGCGACTTGCTTGTATGGCTGTTGTGGCAGTAGGAAGCCACACTGGGGAGGCTGAAGCTGGGGTTGGGCAGGTTGTTGCGGCTGTTGTGGCTGTTGCGGCTGAGGAGGATGCAGTGGTCTCATCTGCGGCAGTGGTGGCACTTGTTGTGGCTGAGCATTTTGTCGCAGGGTCGGTTGTGGCACCTGCATCTGCTGAGCAGCATGTCGTGGGGCAGGCTGCAGAGTCTGCGTCTGAAAAGCAGCTTGTCATGGGGCTGATTGTGATGCCTGCGTCTGCTGAGCAGCTTGTTGCAGGGCCAGTTGTGGCACCTGCGTTGGCTGAGCAGCTTGTGGTGGCGTCTACGTTGCCTAAGTGGGCTGCTGCTGTGGAGTGTACATCAATTGAGTGGGTTGCTGCTGTGGAGCATACATCGCTTGAGTGGGCTGCTGCTGCGGAGCATACGTTGCTTGAGCAGGCTGCTGCTGTTGAGTGTAGTTGTCCCTCCTCCTCCTCCTCCTCTGACCAGTCCTACTGGAAGGAAGACAGGGGGTGCCGGAGGAGGATCTCATGGGGTGGAGGAAGCTGGATTGGCCCAGTTGTTGCTTGCAGCAGCGGGGTATGTCTGGCGCCCGTTGACGGTCCTTCCACTCTGCACAGCCTCTCTGGTAGGAAGGTCTCTGCAGTCATACCTACCTGTCCTGGATTCCCTTGGAATTGGGAAAGATGAGGAGGGCAGATGAGAGGAGGTTGTGTGGGGCAGAAGGGGATCTGGGTGTAGATTGGTTGCATCTGGGGCTGAGTCAGAACAGGCACTGGCACTGTCTGAATCCATTGATGCACTTGAGGCTGTAGTGGCTGTTATGCAGGCACTTGTTGAGGTGTTGCTCCGACCTGGACTTGTGCTGGTAGCTGTGGCGGCGCTTCCTGCGGAGGATAGGCTGGCAGCTGGATCACCTGAGGGTGATGTTGGGGTTGCTGCTGATGCCATGGTTGCTGGAGTTGTTGTGGTGGTTGTGGTTGCTGTGAGGCTGGGACGAAGTAGAAGGTCCCAGACAGAGAGATGGAGGTTGGTCTAGGAGGTGGTCTGTAAGGCGATGGAATCACCTCTCTACCTGCGTGCTGCCTCACCAATTCCAGCCAGCTAGCTGGCCACTCGCTCGCTGGGGATCCCTTCGCTGGACGACCGTCTCCTCCAGCTGCATTCACTCTCTGAGCAGCCTCCAGCTCCTATTGAGTGTGCTCATGAGTGGAGAGGAAGGAGGCGCTGATGTCAATGGCTGGAGGAGGTTCTGAGCATCATCCCAGCTGAGCAGTGAGGTGGAGAGGCTTTCTCTCTCCATGGGCATAGAAGCCTTCTTGTTGGGGCTCTGTTGGAGCCCCTGGGTAGTCTCTTGGCAGTGGCTGTGGCGGCAGTGCATTTGGTGGTGGCAGCAGCAGCTGTGGAGCCTCCGCGGCATGGAGGCTTTGCAGACGTCCTTGTCACATCTCCATGGGCACTGGCTACTGAATGTCTGGCCCAGTTGCAGAGTAGTAGTGGCTCTGAGGCCCTGCGATGGAGTAGTAGTGGCTCTGGAAGCCACTGGTTGGCAGATGGCTCTGCAGCCCTTCAGATGTGCGATGGTGGCTTTGAGGCCCTTTGGTCTGGATTTGGTTCTGAGGCTCTTTGGTCTGTGGTCCTCTGTGGAAGGAGGACATGTGCTGCGTTGACTAGGCACTGTCCACTGACTGCATTGGCTGGGTGGCCTCCATCATCAAGTTGGGCAGCCTAACTGAGCTTGCGTCTATCCTGGACATGGACACATCATGCATGGCAGCCTTCACGCTGTATTCTGGCAGGTTTTCTTGCATCTTGGTGAAGGAATTGGTGGGTTTGGCACAGATGAAGGGTGAATAGTAGTGTTGGAAGGGTTGGTGGAGATTGTCAGGAAGTTGAGGAGGTGATGAAGATGTGGGGTTGAGGGCAAGGGAGGTCGGGCCCTGGGGTGATGTGGAATAGGCGGGTGTTTGGGAAAATGGGAAGGGTGGTGCCAGGAGTGGGAAGAGGTATGTGGGGGGTGGAGTTGGAGGTGGAGACCGGAAGGAAGGTGGTGGGCTGACTGATGACAGTCTAATTGCTGGCCATGGGGTAGTGGATGAAGACAGAGGTGGCGGCAAGGATGGCGATGGCCTGGGACACTCTGTCCATTGGGGTCTGTGGGTAGGTGATGCATCTGATTGCAGCCAGCTGCCCCTGCAGGCTTCTGTCATTCAGCAGCACCATGCAGTAGTTAGGGTGGGTGTCAGAGGGTAGGGGAAGGATGGGAGTTGAGTGAGCTGCCACTGTGGTCTCGATTGCTAGCCTCGGCAAGGTCGCTGGCAAGACCAGCTGCTGTGGTGAGGAGTAGGAGCTTGGTGGGTTGGGCAGTGCCAGAAGGGCCCACATCATTTGGCTTGCCAGCAATCCTAGCTGCGGCTGACTGGAGGGCAGAGCCAATTGCTGGTCTGTCAGCTGGGATTGTTGTAGGGGGGCAGTGGGCAACACCAAAAGCTCCTGGCTGGCTGGCAGCACTGAGGGTTGGGGATGTTGTGTTGCTCCCTGATTCTCTGATGATGGGAAGGAGCGTTTCTCCACTTCCTGTGTTAGGGCGAGGCAGGAGTGATGGAGTTGAGTGAGCTGGTCCATGTAGGGCTTGACTCGGGGGTCCTGGGGAGAGAGAGGTTGGATTAGGTTGTCCAGAGCTTTGATTGCCAGATTGCAGTGTCTCAGGTGGGTCAAAAGCTGTTGATGCTCTCCCAAGGTTTAGCTTTCTGGGTGCTCACTTCCTTGGTGGCTTGGCAGACTCTAATGGGACTCCGTAGACTGGGACAGTCTGTATGATGGGAACTCTGTGGCCGTGCACCACTGGGTGCGGGAAGAGGGCGCCATAGGCTGCTCCGCCATCGTCAAAGATTGTGCATTGGAGAAAGGTGTCTGGTTGCATAGGTTGGTGTCACGGAATGGCAGTTGGAAGTATGTTGGATTGAAGAGCTGCTGCGAGGGCGTCTGGATTGGCCTGGATGGAGGCAGCAGCATTGAAGCCGAGAAACCAATCGCAGTGCAGATGGTATTTTAGATGTCACTGCAGTTCTGTTGGAGCTGTGGAAGAGCATCCGGGGACTGGTATGGGACCATCTGGAGGATGAGGGTGGTATTGTTGGGGTGATAGATGCCTTGGTTCACAAGCTGGTTGGTGCAGGATGGTAAGCCATTCCGATCCCTTTCCCAGGTTCTGGCAGCAAGTCCGACAAAGGTGGCTGGAGCAGCTGTTGGCTAGCAGGAAGGAGCACAGTTCCGTGATGTTGAGGATCTGGTTCCTGTGCAGGTCAAGCTCCAAGCAGGCACTGGTGCAGTCAAAGCAGAAGGCAGTGTTGCAGTGCATGCAGTTGATCTGTCTGAATGGTGACTCAGAGTTGTGGCAGAGGTTGCAGGTGAAGTGCTGCCCTTGCTCTCCACTGGCCATTCAGCCCATGGCCTCCTCCGTCACCACGACAGCCACCGGACTGCTGATCTTCTTACAACTACAGTCCCTAAGCCCAGTCATTGCTTCATCTCAAGGCCACAAGTCCAAAAACTGAGCCTAGACAGATGTCACACTCTCCTAAATCTGAGGCAAGTTACACTTGTCCCCAAATCCGCTTGTGCTTCTTGCCTTTCTTTTCCTTCTGTTTTGTGTCTTTCACATTCCACTTGCTAATTCATTGTTTCCAAGTCCTTAGGTACAGAAGTGAATGATGATTCCAGTGCTGGTTGAAAGCAAAAGGAAAGAGGGTGGGGTAGAAAGGGTAGGCAGTGATTTGTGTAGGAGGGTGGTGGTGTGTAATATGGTGTAATGGGAGAGAGGGGGCAGTAGGGCAATGGTGGCAGCTACTGTAGGCGAGAGGTGAAAGTAGGTTCCTCATCTACATCTGCCAGTGACTCGTCAGCAGAGTCCTCCTTCTCACTAGAACTTCTCTCTTCCGCAAGCAGAATCAAGAGTTGTTCTGAGTTGAAAAAGGGAGGAATGCATGAGTGGGGTAGGAGGGGAAGGAAGGATGGACCGGGCAGACGATGCCCCGGGCTGGCACAACTCATGGCTGTCCTCCTACTTCAGCAGGAACTGCAGAAGAAAGGGGGCGGCATCGCAGCCATATCCAGCAGCATGGAGCTGTCTGAACCTTGGCATAGGGCAAGTTGCCCAGCTGGTGGTTGATGGATTGCACCCAGTGTTGCCGCTTTTTCTGTCCTTATACATACATTCACATTACAATACAGATGCCCCGAAAATTATACAATCTTAACATTACAATATTGTATAAGCCCTGTTATACATACAATCTTATGGGTTATACAATATACAATATTGTATTATTCTATAATATACATTGAGAATGACACAAATTTTTTTGACACATTATTTGCACATGTTTTTCATTGCACTTCTTCCTTGCACTTAGTGTCATTGGCATTGGTTGCATGGCAAACAGCACAGAGAGCTGGAGCCTTTGCTGCACCTCTGCAATCTATGCATTGGTTGCATGGCGAACATCAAAGAGAAGCTATAGCCTTTGGTGCACCTCTGCAATCTATGCATTGGTTGCATGGCGAACAGCACAGAGAAGCTGAAGCCTTTGCTGCACCTCTGCAATCTATGCGGTGTAACGCCAAAATGGCATAACGCCAAAACAGCATAATGCTGAAATGGTGTAATGCCAAAATGGCATAACACTGAAATGGAATAACGCTGAATTGGTATAACGCCAAATCGGCATAACACCAAATCGGCAGAACCAATCTATGCATTGGTTGCATGGCAAACAGCACAGAGAAGCTGGAGCCTTTGTTGCACCTCTGCAATCTATGCATTGGTTGCATAACTAACAGCACAGAGAAGTTGTAGCCTTTGCTGCAACTCTGCAATCTATGCATTGGTTGCATGGCAAACAGCACAGAGAAGCTGAAGACTTTGCTGCACCTCTGCAATCTATGCATTGGTTGCATGGCGAACAGCACAGAGTAGCTGAAGTGCGAGTTATAAAAACTGGAGCATAGTTATTCCATATCAAGCCCAGTTATGGCATAATAATGTGCATTTTGGCCTCTCACAGAATTATACATACATTCACATTACAATCAGCCAATTATACAATATTATAGAATATATGGAGTGTATAAGATTCTGTAATGTACACATTATGCCATAAAAAAATGGCAACACTGATTGCACCCACCTGATTGCCTTGAGTCCGGCCTCCTGGTAGCATGCCATGAGCTCCACCAGGAAGATGGCCATGTCCATCCTCTCCCTGTCCTCGACTGACAGGAAGCACTTGCTCTGCTTTGCAGCCTCGACCCACTCTTGCAGCTCCTTCTCTCACTGTTTGGAGTCCTGGAGCTGCTTGCTGAGCTTGGACAGCTTCGCAGACATCTTCTTCTCCACCCTCTTCTCCACCTCCTCTACTGCCTGCCCCTTCTTAGCCTCTGCTTCCTTCGCCTTCTCCTTGAGGAGCTTGTACTTCCGCTCACACTCCTCTACCATCTTCTTCAGCAATTGGATCTGCTCATCCCTGTCCTTCGCCTTGGCCTTGAATTTCAGGTATTGTTTCTACCAGCATTCTAGGATGACAGGTCTAGAGGGAAGAGAATGTGCAGATCTGACTGGGAGTTTGGGTGGGTGGCCAAGACTGGCCAGGAGGTGAGCTTGCGCTGCACAGGTCTTTTGCAGCCTCTCAACTTGTGAACTGGACTCTCCTATGACATAGGCGGCAGAACTCCTATAGCTAGGATCAATTCTAGCTTTGTCAGTCAGAGGAGACAATGTCAACAAGCTGACCTTTCTTTAACAACCTCCCCTAGCGACTCCTAGCTCATAGAGCAATGGAGGAGGCAATAAGGGTCCTTGCTTTTTCTCAGTTGCCACTTCTAGTCCAGAGGACATCAAATGAGGCGAGAGAATTGCACTTCAGATTCTAGAGGCTCCTTCTATCCCAGTAGGGAATTGAAGTGGCTTAGAACCCAAGAAGGCTTCCACTTCCATCTCCAGCCTGGGGGGCTGTGGAGGGGAAGGGAGGGGCACTAAGGAATGGTTGCCAAAGTGGGGCTCAGACCAGACATTCAAGGGAGGAGGTGAGAGTTGAGGACTCACCTGGTCTCCTCCGTGGCTCTCTCTTGAGTGTCTGGCTCTGTCTTTTCCTCCCTGTTGAGCACTCCGGGAGGTTGGGTGCTGGCTTTCGTGAGGCATGAGGGTGCCTCGCTTGCAGTTGAAGATGGAGAGACCTAGAGGGGGTGAGGGAAGGCCACGGGCCAGTTTAGGAGGGGAGGAGGGGAGCTGAGGACTCGCAAGACCTAGGAGGGGTCTCTACAGCCTCCCTCTCCACCTCTTCTGCAGTCAAAACTCTGCCTACGGACAGCTCCGCCATGGTATGGAGTGGGAGAAGTAGAAGGGAGGGATAAGAGGGCTAAGAGGCTGGGCTGAGAGCGAATGACTGGGGCAGTTGGGCTGCCTTGGATGTGCTCTCTCTCCAGTGTGATGGGAGGGCAGCGGGGAGGTGAGGGTGGTGTGTTGTTCAGTTTCTAGTCCGGCTGTTGGCATTGTATTGTACAGCGAGTGGGGGAAGGAGATTAATAAGAGGGGTGTGGAGCAAGGAGGGGAATGGGTGTGTGTGTTTGTCAGGGCAGGGGGTGAGGGGGCAGGAAAAGAGGGGGGGGGCTCCCAATCTATTCCAACTCCCGAAAGGAGGGCCATAAGAGACTGAGTGGAGGGGGGAGAAGAAAGGGATGCATTAGGAGAGGGGGCCAGGTGCCAGCAGCATGGTATGTGCCTTGTTCTGCTCGGGCAGCTCTCCGTCCTCCGGCCTCATTTGTCTCTCCGTCCAGGGAGGCCCAGGCACCTGACAGGAAGGGTGGGGAAGGAGGGTGTGAAGTGAGAGGGGGGTGGGCAAGAAGTGTGTAAAGGGAGATGGGTAGTGTGATCCAGTTGACACTGATGGAGGGACTCCATTGTCCTAAGTGTGGGGTAGCATAGGCGGCTCATTGAGTGATGAGCAGCAGGTGAAGTGCGGGCAGAGTGTGTGTGTGCCTCAGGGGAGGCACAGGCATCATTAATCTTGACGCAGGGAGTGGAGCGCAAAGGGGGGTAATTCTTGTCTTGAGGGTTGCAAGGTGTATGTTTGGGGGCTGCTCAGGGACTCCTTTCTCCTTGCACCTGCTAGTGGGCCCAGCTCACACAAACTGGGCATTGAAGCACCAAATATGCAGGCTCGTCCGCAGCAGTGATTTGTTCACCCTCCAACTCCTCTCCTATTGCTGTCGCAACGTAGAAGAGGCAGGGTAGATCCTCGTCCAGGTGGGGCAGAGGGAGGGTTTGAGTGGAGGCAGGCTCCCCCCTTGAGGAGTAAAGGTGTGTGTCCCGGCTCCTCTCCTAGTAGAGGCAGCTTGCAAGTGGCGACTTAGGGCTCACGCTGGAAGGAGTGTGGCAGGTAGGTGCTCATTACTTGGGTGCAAGGCCCTGTAATCGCATCCCTCCCTGCTCTAATGCAGGCGGATGCATTCCAGAGCTGGGGGATTCTAGGCATTTGGGGCCCCCCTTTACACCCTTGGGTTTGGTAAAGGGGGCCCAGCAAATGTTGCTGCCTGTTTTGATCTAGCCTCCTGTGTACATGTGTCAGCAGGAGGAAAGAGTCGAAAGGAAGGCTCAGAGGGTAGCAAGGTGCTGGCTGCTCTGCTGTCCGGACTGCGGCTAGCTGGCTAAGTCCTTCTCCTCTTGGCTGAGGGAAGGATGTTTAGTTGGCCATTGGTAGAGTTGCGCAGGGTGAAGTAGTGCTGGTCCAGGGTGCAGAGGTTGGCAGCAGCATGAAAGAGGTCATAAATCAAAATTCTGAGGGCATAATGCCACCCTGCAGGGTCAATATACTATAGTGACATTGAGACTTGAGCCCAAGACCCTGCCAGTATGCCTCCCAAACAGAACGTATGGCAGATGGCGGCAGAAGTTGGCAGATTGATAATGGATGGACACTTATTGAAAAGTTTTTTGGCTCTAACTCTACCAATTATCAACCAAAATTGGTGTACTTTTTGACCGCGGAGCGGCCCGAAGGGCCGCTCCGCGGTCTATAGAGGTTACTCAACTTTTGTCCTCATATATATATATGTATATATGTATATATATATTTCTGGAAATGCTGGGAACGGGCGAATTCTCAACGGATTGGGACAAACTTTTTTTTTCCTGAAAGGTAATGAGATTTTAGGAAGATCTGGAGGGGTGGAACCGGTTTCCGAGCATTTGAAACATTACTTTTTTGGGTAGAAAGGTTGAAAAATGGGGTATGCTGTAAAATGCTCAATTTTCAACGGATTTTGACAAACTTTTTTTTTCCTGAAAGGTAATAAAATTTTAAGAAGATATGGAGGGGTGGACCCGGAATTTGAACTTTTGAAACATTACTTTTTCGGGTAGAAATGTTGAAAAATGCGGTATGCTGTTAAAGGCTCAATTCTCAACGGATTTTGACAAACTTTTTTTTCCTGATAGGTAATACAATTTTAAGAAGATATAGAGGGGTGGACCCGGAATTTAAGCTTTTGAAACATTACTTTTTTGGGTAGAAAGGTTTAAAAGCGGTTAAATGGCGAATTCTCAAGTTGTGGGCTGTGGGCTGTGAAGCTCTGCGGTCACCTATTGCGCTCTGTGCCATATACTTGTTTGAAGAAAGCTCTGTGTTTGCTGCATCCACTGAGCCTACTGTCAGCTCTGTAGAAGCCCACAAAATTAATGACATTGATTCCTATTTTCAAAATTCGTAATAGGGTTTGTCCTTGGCCAAGTGGGGACCATGCTTATGCTCCACTCCCACAACCCCAATAGGAGGCCACTGCGGGCTTGGTGGGCAAATGGCGGATCACCACCAGCCTGGTTGAGATGGACGTGCTGGGATGCAATGGGTCTTGCCTACACGTCAAGGCTTACCAGTTTGCCATCGTCCGCCCTGCCCTTTTGCAGGGAGGGTTCCAGCTTGCTTCAAAAGGCTATGACTGTCCGGATCCACTGTGATGTCAAGAAGACCCTCAAGTACCACAAGAACTCCACGCACAAGGGAGAGAATGATGTCCCCAATGTCCACCTCAAGACCACACTCCCAGCCAAAAAGGAAGTGTCTCAGGGCCACCCATACAAGCCAGTGGCTTGAGACCACTCCATCACCAGAAGAACAAGAAGCCAATCTGAGCTAGGACCTGCTTTCACTGAAACTACAACAAAGAATTGGATGTGAAGGGACAGCCACTTCAACTAGCTCAAGGAAGCCCACCTTGCAGCAGAACCCACCCACGACTTTGCCAAGTTTCAACCCCACAGGAGCCCCCACAACACCTCCCAGCTCCTTGCCCTCCAAAGTCCCCACCACCAACCCTTTGAGGGACAGGAACACCGCACCATCCCTCAAGAACACAAAGTGATCATTGAGGAGTGCTATCAGGACAAAGAGAAAGACAAGGAACTGCAGGACTGGGAGACTGAAGAACAGCTCCAAGAGGAGTGCCCCTTCAACCCAGTCAACCAACCAGAGCTTAACGAAGTGCTCAAACTGGATGCTGCTGCCAACAACTTGTTCCTCTTCCCCAGTTGGAAGGGCAAACAAGAGTTGGTGCCAGCCGCCTACCACGATTACCTCCATCATCCTGCCTACCACTCCATCCACCCCAGTCTACCAATCTGCAGCCTCTGCGTCCTTGCCATGTCCTTCATGCTACTCCTCCCTGGAACCACACCAGAGGATCTGGAAGTAGTCAAGCTCCCCGGCACACACCCAAGCCCCCTCTGACCAAGGATGTCATCAGGCATTGACTGCTCCAAGCCCAAGCTGAAGCCCAGGAACTAGCTAATGCACCACCCAAGGGAGTCAAGTTCCAAATCTGTCCCCGACACCCAGGAGCTGGCAGGATCTTCACCATACCCAAAGTCCCCAGGGACTGCCACATCCACAAGAATACCTTCCACTCCTACCACCCTGTCAATGTCTATGGCACTGATGTCAAACTGCCACAGTCCACCGCCATCAAGTGCAAACTGGAGATCTACATGGTCTCCATCAAATGGCCATGGCCAGCCCCCACACAGTACAATGTTGACCTGCCCTACCCCATCATCCTCCACTCTATCCCCATCCATGAGTGCATCATGGCCTGGAAGGAGAACAAGTTCCATGGGGTTCCCCTCATAGCCCAGAGATGAGGCTTCTACTCCACAGAACAGAAGGTGGAGATCACCTACTACTGCTGCTGGCAGACCTTCTACTACTCCAACACCAACCTCCACCTCTACATCAGCAACATCTACTCCAACCATGGCTCCTTCACCACAGACCTCTGAGTGGACCTCTCCAGCTGTGATATTGGCAAGGAGAGCTGCGTCACCCCCACCAGCACCATCGTCTGGGATGACACCCCCCTCTTTGAGTTCTGTCCCTTCAAGCTCCTCGGCAACTACCCTGCCGACATCATGGGCAATTGGGTGCACATTTCCAACCTGCAGACCTTGGTCACTACCTATGAGCCCAAAGTGGACTTCAACTTCACCAAACCATAGATGCAATGCCTACCCAACCGCACTCTGCCCACCCATGAAGGCATGGCCATGCGCATCCACTGGGACATCAAGAAGACCCTCGAGTACCCAAAGAGCAACAAGCACCAGGGAGAAAATGATGAACCCCACGTCCACCTCAAGACCATCCTCCCTGGCACCAAGGAAGTACCCCCTGGGTACCTGCACAAGCCCTCTACTTGAGACCACTCCAGCCACTGGAAGAGCAGGAAGCCAGACTGGGCCTGGTCTTGACTCTGATGGAGCTATGACAAGGAAATCGCAGTGAAGGAAGAATGGCTGAAGTGGCTTAAGGACAGCCCCATCTCCTCAGCCCTCAATGTGGACAAATCAAGGCCCCAGGCTGATCAGGTTGATGAAGCCCAGAGGCTCAAACTTCCAATGCTCAGTCACCTCTCTTGCAAGAAATGGATTGAGGCCATCCACCAGCACCTTGGCAAAATCAATCACTGGTACAACATCCATGACCCAATCAAGGCCAAGATCCACTTCATTGTTGACAAGCTTGATGACATCATCAACGAGGCCAAGCTGAGAGAGGCGCAGAGGATCTGCCTACTGGAGAACCACCAGAACCAAGTCCTCAAACAGCTCTTTGACATGAGCCCCACCATCGGATTGCAAGCCTACACCGGTCACGCCAACATCTCCACCTCAGTACAGGGCTCTGCCATCTACCTCGCCAAGTGCTTGGAGGCCCACGTCAGCTGCCTGACTATCATCATTGGCTATTACTACCATCGCCTGCCTGGCTTGCTGCAGTGCTACCTCTTCCTGCCTGTGAAGCTCACCAGCGGAGAGATCCTGTTCCTCCCAGAGGGACCTGGCAGGGATCTCACCTACCACAGCCCAAAGGTAGACTTCCATCTGGTCCTGCCCTACATCTTCTTGGACCCAGCAATGCCAGGAGAGAACCTTGCTCTCTTCCAGAACCTCACAGACATATCATTCTCATCTGTCCTCCAAAGCCCCTTCTTCACACCCTTCACACCCAACATCTCCTATGAAGTGTCAGTCCTCCTCAACTCCCGGATCAAGATCCCCTTCTCCACCCTTGCCAGCAATGCCACCCGTCTTCAGCTGCCGCATAGATGGACTGGTCAACTACACCAGTGGCTTTGATCTTGACCCCAATGCTGTCATCCAAGGAATTGATGCCTATGGACAACTCATTGGCAATGTAGTCAGAGAACTCTCCAAAGGAGTGCAAGGACTAGCCAAGCAGTCCTGGAAGGGAATCGATGGGCTAGGAAGCTCCATCATCCATCCCATCATGAATGTCATTGGAATCATTGTTGGCATCATTGCCTTTGTTGGCATCATTGTCCTCATCATCTGGGTCTCCCAGTACACTGACTGGGGATCATCAGCCCGAAGGAAAGCCACCAAATGGAAGTATGCCATCAACTACTCCTGATTTGGATGAGCTCTCCCAGGATGGCTCCCCTTTGGAGTAGGACACCCCAGCGACATCCATCGCCAAGAAGAGCTGAGTCTTCAGGACCTTTGGCAACATCAGTCAGAGGACTCTCTGGACATTGACTCTGAGCACAATGCAGTCATCATCCAAGAAGGATCAAGATATGCATGATGAAGCTGGAGCAGACCCGTCAGCTTCAGCAGTGACTGAGAGTCCCCCTACACCACCACCACCAATACCAGTCAGGCACCCTTAGTCACATCCAACTACTCCAGAGCCCCATCATGAAGCCAATCCCGCAGCCAGTCATCTATCGGGTCGCGGACACCATTCACCTCCAAGAACAACATCCAAGATAGTCGTTGGTCATGGTCGCAAATGCCAGGCCCAAGCGGATTGTGGAGCACAACCTGGAACCAATAGAACCCGACTGCGAATGCCCACCCATGATGAGCCCCTATGTAGATACTCTCTGCTACCTGGCCCCATTGCTAACCCTCGCCTACCCTGTCCCCTTAGCCACTGCCCAAAAAAGCACTTCTGATCACAGCCACTGTACCGGAAGCTCACTTCCGCCCCTGGGCAGTGTGTGTTCTCATGAGTCCTTTGGTACCCGATATAGGTTCCATTGTAAAGTGGTGAAGGGGTCTGGCCCACCAGGGACAGACCTCCTCAGTTGTGTCCAGAGTGTTGATAGAATGTAGTGGTGATGGCTCTGCCCTTCTAAATTCTTCTAAATTCTGGCCTCTTCCAGTTGTAACTGCTTATATCCGATAATAGCTTCTGCCCAACTCTGCTCCCCACACACCCAGCGGAAATTCTACCAAAAGGGACTCAAGGTGCTCCTGTGCAGCACAATTACAAACTGCAATCATTTAATTTTAATTTCAAATATTTTAAACCAAATATTGAAAATTTGATCCTGACCCAATGATCAGTTTTTGAACTAAATTTTTAGATTACACAAATGTATGGCGCTAAAAACATTCGTAATATAAAAATATGTGGTATATTATTATATTATTTGAAAAATGGTTTAAAATTAATATCCGGTTAATTGATCCACAGTATGAAAACAAACATTAAAGATTGTTTTTATTCAAAGCGTTGAAGAGGGACACACTTAAATATGAAAATCGGCCGCGCACTATTGCCATTAGTCGATATTACCTTTATTATTGGTCAATAACCAGAAAAATAAAAAAATAATAATTGAAATTATTTATCAATGTTCTCATTTAAGCAGGTTCTTATACAAAATCATGTCTGCCGGTACTGGTATAGGGAATGCGATAGAGCACACACGGCGATATATTTCCTTGTGTTTTCGCAGATCAGCCTTCAATAACAGGTTTTATTTGTGTCAAACATTTTTGAGTGGCCAAAAGTTGCCTGCCGCAGAGGGCAGGCCAGTTAGCTCCGTAGGCAGGAGGACATGGGTGCGGGTCATAGGCTTACAAGCAAAGCATAGCATGCAAAGCGAAGCATAGGGGTCATAGCATCCATGCCCAGAGGCCGGAGGAGCTCTGGTCCCCTGCCCAAAGCAGAGGGCGACCAAGGCCAGTTTAAGCAGTTACCCTTTTTATCCGTATGTCTTTGACCAAATGTATAACTGGTACTATCGGCAAGCCAAGTGTAAGCTTTTTACTCCTAATTGCATTTCTCCCAAATTTGCTGTTAAAAAGCGCCGCACAAACTTCCTCCTTCCATTTCCTTCCCTTATCAGCAATATGAACAAACTTTAATCCAGGGTTTTCCAATTGTGTTGTGTCAATTAATCTAGCTCGATTGAGTTGTAGCAAGAAAATCCATCAGGTTAGTATTACCTACAGGGGGGCACTCCTTATCCGTACACTTGACTTTGAAAATTCATTTCCCCAGCCCTTTAAAAGCTAGAGGGCTGAAATTTTAACACAATGTACTTCCAACCTGGCTTAGTATGTGCGTAAATTTGAAGCATTTTTATTGAGCAGAACTCGAGAATTACTCATTTTAGTAAAGTCGCTCAAAAATCAAAATGGCTACTTGCAAACATATTTTTGACCAAGTTTGCAGCATCATTTCTCAGACCCACCTAGGCCTAAGCGTCGTTAACTTGAGTATGAGCTATTGGCGCTCTAAGTATTTCCTATGACGAGAAATAGCTCTTGAATTAAAATGACATTTTGCTCCTTTCCTATGATTAAGCGCCAGCTCTGTTCCCTAGGAAATAAAGAAAATTAGGAAATAGGTAAATAGATAATAGAATAGGTAATAGTTTATCTAAAATAAAGAAAATTAGGAAATAGGTAATTTTACTTCAAGCGATATTTCTCCTAGTAGGAAAACTTAGAGCACCAAAAATTTATAGATAAGTTATTGACCTCTAGGCTTTGTGTTAAATTTCCAGCTCAAAAGCTTTCAGACGCGTTTTGTGAGAAGAGCACGAATGGCCCAAGGGGCAAGACCCATGGATTTTCGACTCCCCTTTTTTATGATGGGAATTAAAAGTACAATATGTGGGAAGTAAAATTCATAAATATACTTGGTGTCGAAACTCAATATCCAGGTTAGGACAGCTCTGGCAACTTAGAGGTTGCAAAATTTGAGTTTTTGGCGATTTTCCTCGTAAAACTCAAATTTCAGACCCATATTTATACCAAAAGTACCCAAAATGGGTATCGATCGATTCGTCAACATTAGTTGCACACAGCTATGCCAGTAGGTTTTAGTTTTTCTACCAAAATTTTGATATTTTATCAAAAAACCTAATCAATACCATAAAATGGAATTTTGGAGAATGACCTTCACATGAAGTTTTCTCAAATTTTTAAGTCTACGTGTGAATATTTAACTTTGCCATCGTATTTCCCATGAAATTTTTGTCCAGAAACTGCCTTTAGAATTGCCACTTAGGTATGAGCCAGATGAGCTATAGACCCAAACATGACAAGCACCAAAAATATGCCCTATGTTATAACATAGGGCAATTTAGCTAGTTTAAAATTTCCATGCTAAAAAACTTTCTGCTCTTCAGGAAGACAGTACTGCTCAATTTCCTTTTGCAAGCTAATCACCCTAAGCCTTATGTAAGCATATAGCAAAAAAATTCTGCTCTGGCATCAAGCAGACAAAGTTCAGTATCTGTGTCGTCTTCGACTCCAGCAACTGCAAGGATGCACACAACGCCATGAATCTCTGCCTCTAGGAAGACGTCCCATCCAATTCCTCAAAGGCCCCCACTATCACTCCCCTCCTTACTAGCCCAGCAGTAATTTGAATGGAGAATGTTTGGAGAGGTCGGTGGTGTACCTGGCCTACAGAAACCTGGACAGCTTCCCCAATTGCTTCTGCCTGTACGCCAATGAATTGGCCAACTGCACTCAATTCGTTGCCTGCCAGACTTTGCATTGTCTATTGAGATATGCAAATTCTATCTATGCTTCTTTTTGACGACTCCAAAGGAGGCAAGAGTTGAACTAACTTAAAGTTTGCTCAACTTGTCAAAGCCCTTTTGGAGCAGCCTACTGAGAGAAAGCTCTGAGCCGGGAGCCCATTGCCGCCCCACCTCTCAAACTCTGCACCTGTCCTCCCAAGCTGCAACAAATGCATTGCAGCCTTCAACCTGAACAGTTTGCCCAGTGTCATCCTGAGCTGCATCTCTCTTTTTGCTGCTGTAAACCTGAGCAAGCTGGACATTGTCATCCTGAGCTGCATTAAATCTCATTGCAGCTGTCAACCAGTGCAATTTCCTCAGCATCATCCCAAGCTGCAGAACTTTAGTGCAACTCTTAGAACTGCCAAACTTCACCGTTGACAGAAGCGAACAGAAAGTATCTTACTTTCTCCCAACTATTGAAAGGCCCTCTATTCTTCGATGTCAAAGCCCGCCTCCAAGTGTTGCCAGTGGCCTTTGCACCCACTATCCCAGGCCTCACTTGCACCAACTGCTACAGCTACACTATCTTCCAGCAAGTAGTGGCACCTCTTTTCACTCCCCCTCCACAGCCTCCATTGCGACAGGCACCTAAGCCCTGCCTAGCTTAGCCAGCCCACCTTTTGCACTGCCGACATACACGTCCACCTCAATTCATTCCCCTCAACCCTCACTGCCTCAACTTTTGCCACTGGGCAAGAGAGAAGGGTATCCAGAGCCAGAACCTGCACAACAAGGCCAGCCAACTGGCCAAGGCCTAGAAAGGCCTCAGACAGATGGCCAGTGCCTGCATTAAATGTGCCACCACCATCATAGAAAGCACCTTCAAACTACCCCCTCCCTCTACTCCTCATAGGGATGGATGCCAAAGACCAGCTTCTTCTACTGCTGCCACAAGAACATTGCCTATCTCACCGCCGGTGCACTCAGCAAGTCTTTATGACACTCTTCTTATACCCTCAATCTCTCTTCATCACTGAGGCAGGCCAAGATTGGCAAAGAGTGTGCTCTTCTACGCCAAGCTCACCCAGCTGGGCCTCTCTGAGATGCAGAGCTTCTCCAGCCGGCGCCACTTAGACAATGCACTGATGGACACTGACAGTCACCTACAACTTCTCACCCTCCTCCATCTATACCCCCAAGCACTCTCTGTGGAGCTCCAGAAAGTCCCAGACCGGCTCCAGCAGATGTCGCTTGGCCAGCTTACAGATGGACACTGACAATCATCTGCAAACCTTCTTCCTTCTTTCATCCTTCAAAGGGAGCCTGAAAGGAGCAGCATCGATTCTGTCTTTCAAGATGTCACCAACTATAGCATTAAAGTTTTACTTTAATGAAATAAATTTGGCAAACCTCTCTTCAATGCTTCTATTATCCTAAAGATTGATAAAAGAATATACAGGGTGTTCAGGTTACCAGGAAACGCCTGACTTTGGATGATCACCACTGCCTCAATTTTGAACGAAATAAAAATTCCTTTGGTGGAAAGATGCATCCAAGTGTCTAGTTTAAGCCTGTAAATTTGTTTGGAGATTCGTTTGGATGCAGACGATTAACATTAAAATTAGTGAAACATGACATTTTTGACAGTGTCAAAACTTTGTGCACCAGCAGCTGGCTTGTTTTGTTGGGCCTCCAGTGCTTGCTGACGCCCAGTTCACATCACAAATTATAAACCATGTCTCCCAGACACCTTATTTTCCAAGGAATTTGAGCCAAAATTTTTAGATTCCACCAGGATGGGCTGAGCAATGACCAGATTCGAGCAACCCTCCCAAACAAAAGTGCCAGGTGACCAACCATCTGGAAAATTATCCAATGCCATGGGTTGGCCGGCCCTGGCGCCAGCTTTGCCAACCCACCGCGCCATCGCCAACCAACTGTGATGTGAATCGACAATGGCGGCGATTGATCTGTGATGTGATCTGGGTGCCAGTGAGCACTGCAGGTCCAACAAAACAAGCCAGATGCCAGTGCACAAAATTTTGACACTGTCAAAAATACCATGTTTCACTAAATTTATTGTTAATCGTCTGGATCAAAACGAATCTCCAAACAAATTTACAGGTTTAAATTAGACACTTAGACGCAACTTTCCACCTAAGGATTTGTTATTTTGTTTGAAATTGAGGCAGTGGTAATCGCACAAAATCAGGCGTTTCCTGGTAACCTGAACACCCTGTATCTACAGAACTTTGGTTTCTACTCTGCATCTTACTAAGATTTGCTGACCCTTTCAACAGTACAAATCTGCATTGGCTGTGGCATCTAGATATCAGCCTACAGCCTCAAGACACCCATTGACCTCCCATTATTCTGCACCAATCAACTGGTCACCAAATGAAATGATGTGTCAATGTTATTCAATGGCCAGCACGTTTCTTCCCTGCTCAGCAGCTTTGGAGGATTGAAATGTGCCTGGCACAAGCCTATGGCTATCTGCTTCTACACGGCCTAATTCATCAAGTTCAATGGCAACCAGTTCACCTTCAACTGCAACATGGACTAGGCACAGGCCAACGGCCACTACAAGTCAATCTGTCCCTGTAATCCCCCTCCAGCAGCCTTCCTCGGTGGACTCCAACTGCAGAGGGGAATTGGCAAACAGTAGGACTAAGTCTCAACCGCCAAGCTTTTCATCTCTAGCAGCCTTCCTTTGTGGACTTGGACTGCAGACCTGAAAATGGCAATGATGCAGCATCTGTCATTAGCAATTCCTTCACAGCAGCCTTCCTCTGTGGACTCCGACTGCAGATTGAACTGCAAACTCAGATGCCTGCGGAAAGCCCCGCCTAAGAGCAAATGGGAGCCAGCAGGCGACAAAGTACTTGGCCTAATTGCTTCTCTTCTCTGTCACCCTTATGGGGGGGGAGGCAGGAAGATTACAAGGGCATGCCCTGCTGCACTCTGCCTGCCTTGCTGAGGAAGCAGGAGAGCCAACAGGAATCTACGGCTGGGACTGCCAACATGGGAGTGGCCATCACGTGAGGGTGCCTTCAAAGAGCCCCCTCGTTCCTTCTCTCTTTGGAGGCACTTTGGCCCACTAGTTACTCTGCAAAGTCCGCCTGAAGGCCTTTTGCCACCTTGAGCCATCGACAGATGGAAGGAGGATGCAGTGGAGAGCAAATTGGTTCTATGGGACTCTGCACTGACGAGCACAGAATTTGCAACAGTGCAGGCCTACCAGGTGGCCATGAATGCGTCCAGCCTACCAGGTGGCTGGTTATCAACATGGGAAGAAGAACGGAACAATAAACCCTTGCAGCCAAACAGATGGCTGTTTCGTCAAGTGCACACTACTAGGAGACCGCTTTGCAGCCAAACAGGCGGCTGATTGTACAAGTGCAGGCTACTTTGAGTCTGCTTTGCAGCCAAACAGGCGGCTGATTCATCAAGTGTGGACTACTAGGAGTC
>JASANA010011770.1:0-12953 GCA_030248095.1 Ptycholaimellus sp. GST1_10 | reverse complement strand
TTATCTTTATCCTCAACTGATGGCATTTCTAACTGTTCCAGTTACAGTTCTTCTAACTTATGAACTGTACTTGGTGAATAAATTCATTCCTGATAACAGTAGTGAGCAGTGTCCTGTGGACCTTATTAAAAGACCAATGAAATGGGACACTTGTGAAATGACCTGGATTAAAAATGCAAAACCCCATCGTATGATAATGCATTGTCGGGCAAAGACCCTTTAAACGCATCTTTGTTCCGTCAGCTTCAATGCCGTCAATTTCCTGGCATAGTTGGGTCAAAGTTGGACGTTGATTTGACTTTAAAGGCCAGCTGGTATGCATAATTAGAACACATCGAGCACATGATTGTAAAGGTGACGTCCAACGGATTGGCACACATGCTTCTTTGCTTGTGAGCCACTTGTAGTGTAATACCAACTCTGCTATTTTAAGAACATTGCGTAAACCCAGCAAACAGATGCATACAGCCAGGTCACAATGAATGCATTTCTGTTTTACATGTAAATAGTCCATGCCATGGGCTGCTTGGGTAAACAATGACATGTTCTAATATGTATAGATCTTTCCACCATGTTTGAAGGGACCTATCTGAGACCTTCTCCTTGGCAGCGTTCCATTACCATTAGCATAGGGTGCCTGTCAGCTGCTATTGGATCAGATCCGGGCTACATTTTGTCATGTCTGTACTGTATCACCATCTTAGCTTCTTCCATTAACACGTTCTCCTCTCCTCCTCCTTTCTCCGCATCTATTCAATGGATGATAGTAGGTATTAAATCGGCCTGTACTGAAGGCAACAATCGGGAATGTCCAATCGTAAATACTTTTACTTGATATAGGCTAATTATGCAAAAGACGGCATGCGGCTGAGTGGTCAAATGGCTTGTTCGTCTGACCTGACAAGTGGAAGTTGGGTTCTAACCTTTAACAATGCATACCTTTTTTGCTCTTTTTATATAAAAATGGAAGAAATATCTGGTACCATCGGTAATCCAAATATTGATCTCTTTTCTCCAATATGTGAAATTAGCTCGAGTAAAAGTCAAAGAAATATAACTACTACTTGTGGAGTCTGCTGCGTCATCTGCATTTTGTTTTCTGGCGCGCATGGACAGAGACACTGAACTGCGTGCCAAAAACAAAATGCAACTGCGCGAGCAACAGATTCCACAAGTAGTAGTTATATTTTTGACTTTTTACTTGAGCTGATTTAACGTATTGAGAAAGAGTGGATATTTGGCTTGCATGAACCTGAGATAGGTAACTTTGGGTTGTAAGACCCATTTGTTCCATCATGTCATCATTAGCATCTACCAGGCCATGGTGTACAAGTGGTATACATCATCCGTGGTATACATCATCGACTTTGTCTTGGGGCATTCCTAAGGGTTTTTGGCCTCAACAATATCACCTTACAGGTAATTTTGGATATAGATTACGAATATTGTGCCCACTTGCTCCTAACGTGTTTTCATGGGCTTCTACAAGGCCATGTTGTACAATCAGCTCATCATCAACTGATTTTGGAGTTTCCTAAGGGTTTTTTGGTCTCAAGTACAACGCCAGAAGGCATTTGGGATATAGATCTCGAATCTTGTTCCCATTTGCTCCTAACATGTCTTCAAGGGGCTTCTACAAATCCATGGTATGTACAATCAGCTCATCATCAACTTCGATTGAGGCATTCTAATGGGGTTTTGGCCGAAAAGAGCACTATAGGTAATTTTGGATGTACCGGGGGGGGGGGTAGGAAGTCTTCGTTGTAAAATTAGCATTAATTACTGGCCAACTGTTGGGTCAAACTTGATGAAAATTGATCAGAAGTTGGTTCTAACTATCTAGTTTACTGTGCCAAAATTCCGTTACCAAATATTAATCGGGCGCTTAAATGGCAGACAATTCAGCTGAATAACCAAACATTATCGGTTTGCAGTTAGATTCTTTTAACAAGTATATGGCGCAATGCGCAATAGGTGACCGCGGAGCACACCACCTTCCAGCTCACAATATGAATGCATGGAATTTTGTCACTCCAAAGGGCAAGTCTGTGGTTTCTCACCCATTTTCAAAAGTAAGCACAGATTTGGAATTGCTATATATGACTTGTGAAAAAAAAATCAAGTCCTCTGTTCAATTCTTAGCCGTTCAGCTGTTACTGATTATTGAGGCCATTGCCGTGCATGAAAGTTGGTCACTCAAGAGGATAAGTCTGTGGTTTCTCACCCATTTTCAAAAGTAAACACATATTTAGAATCAGCAGTGTATGAATTGTGAACAAAAAAACCAAAGTCTTCTGTTCAATTCTCAGCCGTTCAGCTGTTACTGATTATTGATGCCATTGCCGTGTGTGAAAGTTGGTCACTTATGAGGGTAAATCAGTGGTTTCTGACCCATTTATTCAAAAGTAAGCACAGATTTGGAATGCTATATACGACTTGTGAACAAAAAACTCAAGTCGTCTGTGCAATTTTCAAGATTACAGGTGCTACAGCGCAAAAACTATATTGCAATTTTCTGGCCTTTCTACCCAAAAAAAAGTAATGTTTCAAATGCTCCGGGACCCAGTTCCACCCCTCCAAGATCTTCCTAAAATTTTTTACCTTTTAGGAAAAAAAAGTTTGCCCTAATCCGTTGAGAATTCGCCATTTCTCACCATACCCCATTTTTCTTAACCTTTCTACCCAAAAAAGTAATGTTTCAAATGCTCCGGGACCAGTTCCACCCCCTCCAGATCTTACTTAAAATTTAATTACCTTTCAGGAAAAAAAGTTTGTCCGTACCCGTTCTTAATTCGCCCATGGACAGCATTTCCATATATATATATATATATATATATATATATATATATACGCATATATGAGGACAAAAATTCAGTAACCTCTATAGACCGCGGAGCGGCCCTTTGACTTTTTCACATCAGAAAATACACGCAAAGTGGTCAGCATCTAGCCATTACAATAATTAAAGCTGTACTAAATTTATTTTACTAAAACTAAATAATTTCAACCAGTCGTTTTTTTTTTATGTGTGGCATTGGATTCTGTGATGCAGCCCAGGCTCTAGGACTGTAACTCAGAGTTCATTAGCCACCATTGCTAGCCACTAAACGTCAAGCCCACAGGTTATGCGACTACATTTCAATTTTAGTTGGTATGTTAGTCAACTGCTAGCAAAAATGCAGGCAATTTCTATGTTAAATTGGTTTGTTAGAAGAAAATCAGTTATATATATAAAAAAACTTAAAAATTACGAACCTGATTTTTGGGTCCCTTCAGTTAATTGTCTCTGTAAAGTGAGTGTAAAGAAAGTATGTCACTCAAGAAAGTATGTAGAATACAATCAATGTGAATGCCAAATCAACCAATTTTAAACTACACTGAGTATTCTTGTTAGTAGTTTAATTTTGATGGAATCATGGAATACAATCAATGTGAATGCCAAATCAACCAATTTTAACTACGCTGAGAAATCTTGTTAGTAGTTAAATTCACTTCAAAATCTTCTTCAATTTGTTCATTGTGAAACTCTAAAGCAATCTGAACATTTTTACAATTTATACCCACACTTATGGTTAGTTATTAGTAAGTTTAGTGTGTGGTGCTCTTCTGCAATATGGTAAGATATTCAATTTAGATCCGCACTTATTGTTTAACATTAGTATGCTTAGTGTGGTGCCTGTCTGCAATCTGGACGGTTATTCAATTTGGAACTACCTGTATTTGGAATCATAGAATACAATCAATGGGAATGCCAAATCAAATAATTTTAAACTACACTGAATATTCTTTTTAGTAGTTTAATTTTGATGGAATCATAAAATACAATCAATGTGAATGCCAAATCAACCAATTTTAAACTACATTAAATATTCTTGTTAGGAGTTTAATTTTGCTGGAATCAAAGAATACAATCAATGTGAATGCCAAATCAACCAATTTTAAACTACACTGAGTAATCTTGTTAGTAGTTTAATTCACTTCTAAATCTTCTTCAAATTGTTCATTGTGAAATTCTGCTGCAATCTGAACATTTGTACAATTTAGACCCACACTTATGGTTAGTCATTAGTAAGTTTAGTGTGGTGCCTTTCTGCAATCTGGTCAAATATTCATTTTAAATCCGCACTAATTGTTAAATATTAGTAAGCTTAGTGTGGTGCCCTTCTGCAGGCTGGTCAGTTATTCAATTTGGAACTACCTGTATTTGGAATAATAGAATACAATCAATGTGAATGCCAAATCAACCAATTTTAAACTACACTGAATATTCTTGTTAGTAGTTTAATTTTGATGGAATCATAGAATACAATCAATGTGAATGCCAAATCAACCAATTTTAAACTACACTGAATATTCATGTTAGTAGTTTAATTTTGATGGAATCATAGAATACAATCAATGTGAATGCCAAATCAACCAATTTTAAACTACACTGAATATTCTTGTTCGTAGTTTATTTCACTTCTAAATCTTCTTCAATTTGTTCATTGTGAAACTCTGCTGCAATCTGAACATTTGTACAATTTAGACCCACACTTATGGTTAGTTATTAGTAAGTTTAGTGTGTTGCTCTTCTGCAATATGGTCAGATATTCAATTTAGATCCGCACTTATTGTTAAATATTAGTAAGCTTAGTGTGGTGCCCTTCTGCAATCTGGTCAGTTATTCAATTTGGAACTGCATGTATTTGGAATCATAGAATACAATCAATGTGAATGCCAAATCAAACAATTTTAAACTACACTGAGTAATCTTGTTAGTAGTTTAATTTTGATGGAATCATAGAATACAATCAATGTGAATGCCAAATCAACCAATTTTAAACTACACTGAATATTCTTGTTAGTAGTTTAATTTTGATGGAATCATAGAATACAATCAATGTGAATGCCAAATCAAACAATTTTAAACTACACTGAGTAATCTTGTTAGTAGTTTAATTCACTTCTAAATCTTCTTCAAATTGTTCATTGTGAAATTCTGCTGCAATCTGAACATTTGTACAATTTAGACCCACACTTATGGTTAGTCATTAGTAAGCTTAGTGTGGTGCCCTTCTGCAATCTGGTCAGATATTCATTTTAGATCCGCACTTATTGTTAAATATTTGTAAGCTTAGTATGGTGCCCTTCTGCAATCTGGTTAGTTATTCAATTTGGAACTGCATGTATTTGGAGTCATAGAATACAATCAATGTGAATGCAAAAATAAACCAATTTAAACTACACTGAATAAACTTGTTAGTAGTTTTATATTGATGGAATCATAGAATACAATCAATGTGAATGCCAAATCAACCTATTTTAAACTACACTGAATAATCTTGTTAATAGATTTATATTGATGGAATCATAGAATACAATCAATGTGAATGCCAAATCAACCAATTTTAAACTGCACTGAATATTCTTGTTAGTAGTTTAATTTTGATGGAATCATAGAATACAATCAATGTGAATGCCATACAACCAATTTTAAACTACACTGAATATTCTTGTTCGTAGTTTATTTCACTTTTAAATCTTCTTCAATTTGTTCATTGTGAAACTCTGCTGAAAGCTGAACATTTGTACAATTTAGACCCACACTTATGGTTAGTCATTAGTAAGCTTAGTGTGGGGCCCTTCTGCAATCTGGTCAGATATTCATTTTAGATCTGCATTTATTGTTAACTATTAGTAAGCTTATTATGGTGCCCTTCTGCAATCTGGTTAGTTATTCAAGTTGGAACTGCATGTATTTGGAGTCATAGAATACAATCAATGTGAATGCCAAAATAAAACGATTTTAAACTACATTGAATAATATTGTTAGTAGTTTTATATTGATGGAATCATAGAATACAATCAATGTGAATGCCAAATCAACCAATTTTAAACTACACTGAATATTCTTGTTATTAGTTAAATTTTGATGGAATCATAGAATACAATCAATGTGAATGCCAAATCAACCAATTTTAAACTACACTGAATATTCTTGTTCGTTAAGTAGTTTAACCAATTTTTTTTTTTTTTGTTTCACTTCTGCACTTCTAAATCTTCTTCAATTTGTTCATTGTGAAACTCTGCTGCAATCTGAACATTTGTACAATTTAGACCCACACTTATGGTTAGTTATTAGTAAGTTTAGTGTGTTGCTCTTCTGCAATATGGTCAGATATTCAATTTAGATCCGCACTTATTGTTAAATATTAGTAAGCTTAGTGTGGTGCCCTTCTGCAATCTGGACGGTTATTAAATTTGGAACTGCATGTATTATGAGTCATAGAATGCAATCAATGTGAATGCCAAATCAAACAATTTTAAACTACACTGAGTAATCTTGTTAGTAGTTTAATTTTGATGGACTCATAGAATACAATCAATGTGAATGCCAAATCAACCAATTTTAAACTACACTGAATATTCTTTTTAGTAGTTTAATTTTGATGCACTAATATAATACAATCAATGTGAATGATGACTCAACCAATTTTAAACTACACTGAATAACCTTGTTAGTAGTTTAATTCACTTCTAAATCTTCTTCAAATTGTTCATTGTGAAATTCTGCTGCAATCTGAACATTTGTACAATTTAGACCCACACTTATGGTTAGTCATTAGTAAGCTTTGTGTGGTGCCCTTCTACAATCTGGTCAGATATTCATTTTAGATCCGCACTTATTGTTAAATATTTGTAAGCTTAGTATGGTGCCCTTCTGCAATCTGGTTAGTTATTAAATTTGGAACTGCATGTATTTGGAGTCATAGAATACAATCAATGTGAATGCAAAAATAAACCAATTTAAACTACACTGAATAAACTTGTTAGTAGTTTTATATTGATGGAATCATAGAATACAATCAATGTGAAGGCCAAAATCAAACCATTTTAAACTACACTGAATAATCTTGTTAGTAGTTTTATATTGATGGAATCATAGAATACAATCAATGTGAATGCCAAATCAACCAATTTTAAACTACACTGAATATTTTTGTTAGTAGTTTAATTTTTATGGAATCATAGAATACAATCAATGTGAATGCCATACAACCAATTTTAAACTACACTGAATATTCTTGTTTGTACTTTATTTCACTTTTAAATCTTCTTCAATTTGTTCATTGTGAAACTCTGCTGAAAGCTTAGCTGTGTGGCCAGAGGCCTGTCTTGCGCTGTGGAGTCTAGACGGCGGCTGGCTGACGCAATATCTTCTTGCCACCTCTGCTCCCCTTCCGGCTGCTCTTCTCTCCTAGAAACAGCCCCGCACAGTGCCCGAAACTTCCAAACGCACTACACCTAAAAAGGCTGGGCTTAAAAAACGGCCAGAGGCCCAGCAGGCGCTTGAAGTTTTTTTTTTGGGGAACTCAGTTTTATGCTGAGGAGCAAAGGAGCACCATATCGGCAGACTCCAAACGGGCAAATAGCTAAAACACATCCACTGACAACACAGCAGTGAAATGTGGTCAGAAAATGATGCCTTGATCGCTCTCCAGAAGGTGCCGGGCCTCAGCAAACAGCCGTTCTCTCCCTGCGCCAGCAACTTCCTCAGGCAGCCGGTTCCAGAGCCCACGCACTCGATGAGGCCATAGTCCTGCCAATACCCCAGCCCCCCGGGGAGGTGCCTCCAGATGATGCCGCCCTCTGAGGTTGCCGAAAATTCGTGGAAATGTTGAACTGGTGCCTGTAGCCCTGGAAGTCGGCTGAGGGGCACCCGTCTGCCACCTCGTTCCAGACTCTCTGCTCCACTGCTGGATTGAGCAGTGCCACTGGATCCTGCAGTCCAGCCCTCAAGCCGCCCCACTCGCGAACTCAGGCAGGAAGACTTCACCACAAAAGAGCGGGCCTACTTACTCCTTTCAGCCCCTCTTCGCAGCCGCAGAAGACTTCCTGGCACTCCTTGCCTCTCCCCAGCAGAGAGACGTCCTAAGACGCCCCCTCTCGAGGCTTCATATCACTGTCGATAGTGTGTTATGAGGCACTGGCAGCGTAGCCCCTGCCCAGGCTTACAGTATCCCATTCCACTCGGGACAAGCTCCAACCATAAGACCTATGATGGAGCTAAGCCGATTATTCAGTCCTAAGCCTAAAAAGATTATCTTATCCTACGATTGTGCTGATGGCATTTCTAACTGTTCCAGTTACAGTTCTTCTAACTTATGAACTGTACTTGGTGAATAAATTCATTCCTGATAACAGTAGTGCGCAGTGTCCTGTCGACCTAATTAAAAGACCGATGAAATGGGACACTTGTGAAATGACCTGGATTAAAAATGCAAAACCCCATAGTATGATAATGCATTGTAGGGCAAAGACCCTTAAAACGCATCTTTGTTTGGTCATTTTCAATGCCGTCAATTTCCTGGCATAGTTGGGTCAAAGTTGGACGTTGATTTGACTTTAAAGGCCAGCTGGTATGCATGATTCAAACACATGAGCACATGATTGTAAAAGTGACGTCCAACGGATTGGCACACATGCTTCTTTGCTTGTGAGCCACTTGTAGTGTAATACCAACTCTGCTATTTTAAGAACATTGCGTAAACCCAGCAAACAGATGCATACAGCCAGGTCACAATGAATGCATTTCTTTTTTACATGTAAATAGTCCATGCCATGGGCTGCTTGGGTAAACAATAACATGTTCTAATATGTATAGATTTTTCCACCATTTTTGAAGGTACCTATCTAGACCTTCTCTTTGGCAGCGTTCCATTACCATTAGCATAGGGTGCCTGTCAGCTGCTATTGGATAGATCTGGACTACATTTTGTCATGTCTGTACTGTAGCACCATCTTAGCTTCTACCATTAACACGTTCTCATCTCCTTCTCCGCATCTATTCAATGGATGATAGTAGGTATTAAATCGGCCTGTACTGAAGGCAACAATCGGGAAGGTCCAATGGTAAATACTTTTACTTGATATAGGCTAATTATGCACAAGATGGCATGCGGCTGAGTGGTCAAGTAGCTTGTTCGTCTGACCTGACAAGTGAAAGCTTGGTTCTAACATTTAGCAATGCATACCTTTTTTGCTCTTTTTATATAAACAAGTATATGGGCAAGAGCCATCTGGTACCATCGGAGCGCATCCTTTATATATACTTTGTAAATCAAAAATCAAGTCTGTGGTTTCTCAACCAATTTCAAAACTAGCACAGATATAGAATGACATATAGTGAACAAAAAAATCAACTATTCTGTGCAATTCTCAAGACTTCAGGTACTACAGTGCAAAAACGCATATTGCAATTTTCCAATTTTCTACCCCAGAAAAGTAAATGTTTAAAATGTTGGAATTAGTTCCACCCCTCCAGATATTCTTGGAAATTTTATTACCTTTACGCAAAAAAATTCCGTCGAAAACATTGAGAATTTGCCATTTCTCAACATTCCCCATTTTTAAAATTTTTACCCAAAAAAGTAATGTTTCATATGCCCCGGGACCAGTTCCACCCCTCCAGAATTTCCTAATGTTATTACCTTTCAGCAAAAAGTCTGTCCAAATCTCGTTGAGAATTCGCCATTTCTCAACATACCCCATTTTTCAAACTTTTACCCAAAAAAGTAGATGTTTCATGTTCTTGTACCAGTTCCACCCCTCCAGATCTTTCTAATGTTATACCTTTTGACAAAGTTCGTCCAATCCGTTAAGAATTCCCCCCCCCCCTCCCCAAAATTCAACTCCACCACCCCCCTCCAATATCCTAAAATATTATTACCTTTCATAAAAAAAAATTTTTCCAAATCGTTGAGAATTCGCCCGAACATTTCCAGATACCTATACATATATATATATATATATATATATACACATTATAAAAAGTTTATACTCTACAAATGCGGAGGGCCTTCGGGGCTGCGGTAAAAATGAAGAAATTGAATCAAGCCAAATATTGATCTCTTTTCTCCAATATGTGAAATTAGCTCTAGAAAAAGTCAAAGAAATATAACTACTACTTGTTGGAGTCTGCCTGCGTCCATCTGCATTTTGTTTTCTCGCGCCATGGACAGAGACACTGAACTGCGTGTCAAAAACAAAATGCAACTGCCCAAGCAACAGATTCCACAAGTAGTAGTTATATTTCTTTGACTTTTTACTCGAGCTTATTTCACGTATTGGAGAAAATAGATCAATATGTGGCTTGCCGATGGTACCAGATATAGGTAATTTTGGGTATAGATAGCGAATCCTTAGTCTATTTGCTTGCATCATGTCATCATTAGCATCTACCAGGCCGTGGTGTACAAGTGGTATACATCATCCGTGGTATACATCAACAACTTTGTATTGGGACATTCCTAAGGGTTTTTGGCCTCAAAAATATCACCTTACAGGTAATTTTGGATATAGATTACGAATATTGTGCCCACTTGCTCCTAACGTGTTTTCATGGGCTTCTACAAGGCCATGTTGTACAATCAGCTCATCATCAACTCCGTCTTGGAGAATTCCTAAGGGTTTTTGGCCTCAAAAACTACAACATATAGGTAATTTTGGATATAGATTTCGAATATTGTTCCCATTTGCTCCTAACATGTCTTCATGGGCTTCTACAAAGCCATGGTGTACAAGCAGCTCATCAGCAACTTCGTATTGAGGCATTCTAAATGGGGGTTTGGCCTCGAAAAGAGCACCCTATAGGTAATTTTGGATGTACCGGGGGGGGTAGGAAGTCTTCGTTGTAAAATTATGCATTAATTACTGGCCAACTGTTGGGTCAAACTTGATGAAAATTGATCAGAAGTTGGCTCTAACCCTCTAGTTTACTGTGCTAAATTCTCGTTACTAAATATTAATCGGTGCTTAAATGGCAGACAATTAACTGAAATGACCCAAACATCAGGTTTGCAATTTAAAGTTCTTTTTAACAAGTATATGGCGCAAAGCGCAATATGTGACCGAGGAGCACACCACCTTCCAGCTTACAATATGAATGCATGGAATTTCGCCACTCCTAAGGGCAAGTCTGTGGTTTCTCACCCATTTTCAAAAGTAAGCACAGATTTGGAATTGCTATATATGACTTGTGAACAAAAAAACTCAAGTCCTCTGTTCAATTCTTAGCCGTTCAGCTGTTACTGATTATTGATGCCATTGCCATGCATGAAAGTTGGTCACTCAAGAGGATAAGGCTGTGGTTTCTCACCCATTTTCAAAGGTAAGCATAGATTTGGAATTGCTATTTATGACTTGTGAACAAAAAATCTCAAGTCCTCTGTTCAATTCTTAGCCGTTCAGCTGTAACTGATTATTGATGCCATTGCCGTGCATGAAAGTTTGTCACTCAAGAGGGTAAGTCTGTGGTTTCTCAACCATTTTCAAAAGTAAGCACAGATTTGGAATCGCTATATATGACTTGTGAACAAAAAACTCAAGTCGTCTGTGCAATTCTCAAGATTACAGGTGCTACAGCGCAAAATTGTATATTGCAATTTTTTGGCCTTTCTACCCAAAAAAGTAATGTTTCAAATGCTCCGGGACCAGTTCCACCCCTCCAGATCTTCCTAAAATTTAATTACCTTTCAGGAAAAAAAAGTTTGTCCAAATCCGTTGAGAATTCGCCATTTCTCAGCATACCCCATTTTTCAACCTTTCTACCCAAAAAAGTAATGTTTCAAATGCTCCGGGACCAGTTCCACCCCCCCATATCTGCCTAAAATTTAATTACCTTTCAGGAAAAAAAGGTTTGTCCAAATCCGTTGAGAATTCGCCCATGGACAGCATTTCCATATATATATATATATATATATATACGCATATATGAGGACAAAAATTCAGTAACCTCTATAGACCGCGGAGCGGCCCTTTGGGCCGCACCGCGGTCAAAAATGTATTAGTTTCTTACATTTGACTTTTTCACATCAGAAAATACATGCAAAGTGGTCAGCATCTAGCCATTACAATAATTAGGGATGTACTAAATTTATTTTGCTAAAACTAAATAAATTCAACCAGTCGTTTTGATTTTTTGTGTGAAATTGGATTCTGTGATGCAGCTGGAGAACTCCAGGCAAGCTGGCTCTGCAGAGTTCATTAGCCACCATTGCTAGCCACTAAACGTCAAGCCCACAGGTTATGCGACTACATTTCAATTTTAGTTGGTATGTTAGTCAACTGCTAGCAAAAATGCAGGCAATTTCTATGTTAAATTGGTTTGTTAGAAGAAAATCAGTTATATATATAAAAAAACTTAAAAATTACGAACCTGATTTTTGGGTCCCTTCAGTTAATTGTCTGTAAAGTGAGTGTAAAGAAAGTATGTCACTCAAGAGGGTAAGTCTATTGGTTCTCAACCATTTTGTAAAGTGAGCACATATTTAGAATCAGCATATATGACTTGTGAATAAAAAAACCGAAGTCTTCTGTGCAATTCTCAGCCTTTCAGCTGCTACTGTTTAATGATGCTTTTGGCACGCATGAAAGTTTGTTACTCAATAAGGTAAGTCTGTGGTTTCTCAACCATTTTCAAAAGAACGCATAGATTTATAATCATTATATATGAATTGTGAACAGCAAAACTCAAGTGTTATGTTCAAATCTCAACAGTTCCACTGCTACAGAACAAAATGTACATTTTCAGCAAAAATAATTTTTCTAAGTGTTTCCGTATTTTGAGATCTTTGGTGGTAAATATAGAAAACAGTAGAGCCACATGAGGATGTGTCATATTTTGTGTGCATCGTTCCATATTAAGTGCAAATAATATGATTATTGCCAAAAACTGATTTAAACTTTGCTGTATTGCTATTTTTTATTTTAATTTGAATGATCTAAAATAACAAAGAATATCTATAACAAATAAAGACATGACGCATGGCAAATGTAATAAAAATCAATGACAAAAAGGAATAGGTTAAACAAACAAGTTACATTAAGTGGAAGGTTTTATCCCTTCTTCATAACCTTTTTGTACAATTTTTGGAGTGTTTTTGCAATGTGAGCAAATGATGGGCAGTTAT
>JASANA010011769.1:0-19823 GCA_030248095.1 Ptycholaimellus sp. GST1_10 | reverse complement strand
AAACTCCGCTTCAGTCACCTCCAGGAAGCCTTCCTAGCCGACGAACCTTCTGACGAGTTCGTCTCCACCCGACCCACCAACCCACAACGGAACCCATTCAACTCATCAGTCTACACATGCGAAGGGAATCTCCCAAGGATCTCCAGGGATTCCCCACCAAAGGTGCCAGGAAAAACCTATTACGCGCGCTTTATCGGATAGACGAGGAGGAAGCCGTGGAGACAGAAGAACATACACAGCAACAACTGGACGAGTCTTGGGACCTTGACCCCCAGGTACACGGAGAAATGCACCGATGGGTCCAGGCTGACTCAGCAGACGTCACCTCGCATCTCCTTCCCCGGAGATGGATGACCCAGGATTCGATCCCCAGTGCCCACTCTCCATCATGGGCTAATCCAGCATGGACAAGAACAGCAGGAACACTGCCGTGGACCATGATCATGGTAGTGGTGATGGGCATGATGACAGTCATCAGTGCCAGACCAACCGGGATGGCGCCTTCAGACGTCATCAACCAGCCACGGCTTCGGAATGGAAGGAGAGGACCTCACCCAACGATGTCTGCTAAGGAGATGCGAGAGAGACTACTTCAGAGGAACCAACATCGGAAGGACATTGCTGAGCCACCACCGAGAAACATCCAGTTTCAGCTATGCCACAGACATGGCGGTGGAGGACGCCCCTTCGTCCTCCCGGAAAGAGCGAGAGACTTTTCCATGCACAAGGAACAACCCCATCGTTCCTACCATGCAGCGGACCTTTGGCTACCTATCCCCACCACCCCCAGCATTTCCGCCGCACAGTGCATTTTGGAAATCACCACTACCAACACCAGGAACGACATCGTTGTCCACTTTCTGAATGCAGGGGTGACTGACCCAATCGAATGACGGAGCATACCAGAGGACCAGTGTAGGAGAGCCTGGGAGGAACACTGGTACTTAGGAATGACATTGATGAGGATGGACAAGTTCCTTTGGTCTACCAACCAGTCGATCAACTACGCGTTTCCATGCTGCTTCACTACCATCACCTACAAAACGATCAACCTCTACGTCATCGAAGGCTTTGTACATGCTGGACACCTCTCACTGATGTCTGACCTAGGCTCTCTCGAAGGATGTTCGATAGAACAAGAATACTGAGTACAGCCCCAGTCCACTATCGTGTGGAACGACGATGCTATCCTCCACTACTGTCCCTTCTACTACTATGGAAGTCATAGAGTAGAGATGACAGGAAAGCGTGTTTGCTTCCCTAAACTCTCTGCTACCTTCTCCACCTACCTTCCCGAAGCCAACTTCCCTTACAACAAGAAGGACATGGATTGTCTCCCAGAGCAAGTTTTACTCTCTCACGAAGGAGGAGCCTTGCTGATCAACGCCACGGAGGGAGAAGCCCCTTCCTCGACCTCTGCACCATCAGCCACATGAGAACGACTGAGAGTCTGGAGGAAGCGGGACGGGAAGAGACTGTCAGAAGAGGAAAAGGAGAAAGAGTGGAGAAGATGGGAAGCCCAAGAACGCGAAAAGAAAGGGTACAGGGACTACAAACCAAGCAGGTCATCATCCGAGCAAACACTTCGAGATGACCCAGTGGACGGGACAAACGACTCTATGGGACGAGGCAAGAGGTCGGGAGGCTGGAGCGGAGACTCAGGACGGAGGAGGGAACCAGAACTCCAACGTCCTGGTCCCCCGTACTCATTTCCTTCCACCACAGCGAACCCGTTGTGGTTCTTTGACAAGAACGCGAAGAAGGAGGCCATCCACGATAGACTCATGCAGATTGATGGCTGGGTACAACATCACAACCCCGTGGAAGCTAAGCTCCACTACACGGTGGACGTGTTGATTGACATGATGGAGAAGCTAGAACTGAGCAATGACCACAGGATGTGCCTGATGGAGGAGCATCAATATCAGATATTGAGACAACTATTCCATCTGAGTCCGACTGATGGGATCCGAGCCTTCACCGGGCAAACTGATATCTCGGCTGAGGTCAGAGGCTCCGCCATCTTCATCACCCAATGTCAGAAGGCGGCCATCTCCCTGGTCTACCCCTATCACCAACTACCTGGGGAAGACCAGTGCTACCTCTTCATGCCAGTGAAGCTTCATACAGGAGAGATCCTCTTTCTACCCGAAGGAGTGAGTACGGACCTCACCTATCACAGCCCTGTAGTGGATTGTCATCAAGTTCATCCCTTCGAGTTTGCGGACCCAGCCTCGAAGGAATCCACGGCTGCCTTCTTCAAGAACTTCACGCATGGATCCTTTGCTACTTATCTGCATGCTCCGGAACTCCACCGACTACTGCTGAACGTGACCTATGACATGCCGGTATTATTCAACTCGCACTTGATGCCACCCTTCGCCACCATCACAGCCTATTCCTCGAATCTGCCGGTCCTAGAAAGGAAGCTCAACGTGCTCGTGAATTACACCAGTCAACTTTCACTGGATCCTCAAGGAGTGGTCGAGGGACTAGAAGCTCATGGGAAAGCACTGGGAGAGGAGGTTGGAACCAAGTCAGAGGGAGTCCAAAAGAAGGCCCAAACTTTGGGAACCAACCTTAATCGTCTGGGCTCCTCTGTGGTCAAGCCAGCCTTCATCGTCATTGGAGTGATCTGTGCCATCATGGCGGCCATCACCCTTGGGGCCCTGTCCTTCTGGGCCTTTCGATACACTTCCTGTGGAGAAATCGTCAGGCGAAAGGCTAAGAAATGGAAGGTGAGAGTTCAAGCATCAGAGCTGTTCAACCGGTTGCCGGTGTGGTTCCCCATGACCGGAGGGTTCCCGGCCGACGTCACGGGGTCGATCAATGCCCAAGTTCCTGTGCGAATGACTCGTACCTTATCCATGGACTCCGTACAACTGGATCCCAGTTTCCAACCGCTCTCGTTCTGCAGCACGTCGTCCCTTGACCGCCCTTCGAGGAATGAGAGGGAGGATCAACCTTCTCTCACGAGACGGAGCCCTTGGGGTTCTAGCTCCAGTATCGACTCGGCTCGTCTGTCATCACGTGGGTTGTCAGGAGTATCGACGGATGACACGACCCACTGGGACTAGCATCGGGCAATTCGATTCTCCCTCTCTTATTAGTCCGCTTGTAGCTTAGACTCCGAGGTTCCATCCCTCTGCCTGCTCTAGATGATTGGTGTGATTCCTTTCCACCTCTTCCTGGCTGCCCGCTGGTGCGCTGTGACGTTTCCCTAGCCAGTTTCGTTGACCTTGAGCTGGTGCGGCGGGCCGAGCCGTGCCGGCATTCATTCTGTCCTTAACCTGCTCCCAATTCCCCCCACTTTCTCCTCTTCGGCGCACCATGAATAAAGAGATCCTCGCTACGTTACTGCTGTAATTCACCACAGATTGCATATATAAGGGCAATCACGCATAGGGAAATATAGACCATTTGAAAAGCTGCCAAAATCTTGGTGCCCAACTTGAACTGGACTTGGGGTGCGCGATTTGCGCCCAAACAATTGAATCGTCGACGCTCTGCACGACGCTCACGCTGCCTTGCTCCACTGCACCTGCACTCATTCCTCCACTTCTTGCAACAGCAGCAGTCTTTTATCCAAAACTGCCACTATAGCCGCTATTGCCTCCGTTAATCCTCTGTGTCATTTTGACTCTTGCATTCGTAATTGTAGGCAAAAATGAATATTACGATAGAGCGAAGCCTCGTCGAGGATGGGCAGGCGGGTGTCGGGCGGGGCAATGAAGGTGGCCGTGACGTAGCATTCCATCAGCATCTGCACCACCACCGGGGCCAGGCCGAAACACCTGCCGCTCTTCAGCAAGTGATTAGCACCTGGAATTCAGACAGGTCAGGTACCTGAAAAAACTGGACCAAAATAGAAAAATGCATGAAAAATGAAACTTTTGTTACAATTTTCCATGTATTTTTTCTATTTTTTCAGGTACCTGACCTGGCTTGCTAATCACTGGCCCCAGCAGCCAGGTCCAGAGGTGACAGAAGAGCAGCAGGGCTATTAGGGCGAAGAGCACTCCGATCTTCCCACCCTCCAGCACTACAACTCGAGGTAGGATGTCGGTGCGGTAGAAGAGGCCGAGCTGGGTGCTGGCCAGGGCAGCGTAGGAGGTGTTGGGCAAGGCCCCTTCGTAGAACCAGTAGAGCGAGGTCATGGCCGCGGAGCCGTTGCTGATCCCCTGGTAAACGCTGGAGCAGTTGAGGCTGCGCTGGATGACGAAGGGCCTGGAGAAAAATAAAATAAATAAATAATATAAATATAATAAATATAAATATTGGCTGACTCCCTGAGCCCCCCCCCCAAAGGTTTCACCCCCCCCCCACATGAGGTTTCACCCCCCCCCCCCGCAAGAGTTTCACCCCTCCCCCAGGAGTTTCACCCCCCAAAGGTTTCACCCCCCCCCAAAGGGTACTATAGTGAAAAAATTTTTATTAGCTTAAAATGTTTCACTGTACATATCTCGAAGTTTTAACTCAAGGAATTTTTTTTCTAAACAACTAAATACCTACTTTTTTACTAGTCTAAATCGAGTTAGTCTATACCGAGTTCGTCATGCTACTAGTTTGTCATGCTACTAGCATAGCTATAGTTTCTTGATATTTTTCCAGGCTCGCGTACAACATAGTTAGTCCTTACCGAGTTGAGCACTTTAAAACATTAATGTACTCGGTAAGGACTTACTATGTTTAAGGACTATGTTGTACGCGAGCCTGGAAAAATATCAAGCAACTATAGCTATGCTAGTAGCATGACGAACTAGTAGCATGATGAACTCGGTATAGACTAACTATGTTTCAAAAAAAGTAGGTAAATAGTTGTTTATATAAAAATTCCTAAAAAGAAAATAAAAATATAGTACAATTGTGGGGAGTGAAACTCTTGGGGGGTGAAAGTCATGGGGGGGTGAAACTTTTGGGTGGGGGGGGTGAAACCTTTTGGAGGGGGCTCAGGGAGTCAGCCTAAATATATATAATTAATAAATAATAAATGGGAAGGGCCTAAATAATTCAATTGTTGAACACTAAACAGTTTTCAACACTTGAAAAACTAAGCTAGCCTAATCCTAAGCCGTAATAAAGTGTTTAAAAATTTTAGTGCTCACAAATTGAAATCACCGGGAGCGAAGCACTGTGCTTAGGGCTAGCACGCTGTTCTGCGTCCAATAATCGCTGCCTGTAAATTTGTTGGCTGGCCGAGGGCGATTTCATCGAAGCCTTCGTAGCAGAGGAGAACTTTCAGTTTTTCTGCCATGTTCTGAGAAACTGTGAGGGGTAATGTTTTAATGGCAAGTTGGGTGCTAGCTTCTTTTTTGCGCCTTGATTGTTGACTTTTCTGATGGTCAGAAAGGGAGGAAAAGGTGACTGAAAGCCGATAGCTTGCAGGAAAGCTGAGTTCATAGGGCAACGCAACCATCAGAACAGATGTACAGGGTACTAAATTTTTAATTAATGATTTGAACATTTAAAAGTTAAAACAAAAACTTCGAAACTACATTATTGTTGGACGAAACTACATTATTGTTATGTAGCTTACATTAATTTTTCAGAATTATTATGGTTATCACGACACAGCCGTCGTAAAAGCCGCCACTGACACTGCCGCAGGAGTGTTTACCACATGGTATGGTGATATCGCCCCATGCCTTGTATCAAGATACACCATATTTGTATCTTATTATTACCCTTGCATTTCAACTCAAACCAGGGCAGGCAGCAGAAGGAGCAAAACGCTGGCCATAGGGTTTCGATGCTCAGGGCAGTGAGGAGTTGATGCGACAAAGGCTAGGCACATAAGTGGTGGGATGGCAGACGGCGAGTGTCCCTCGCACCCTCTTGCTTCTTTATTTGTTCAAATTCCACCTAGCTTTGCCATCACTGCACGAAGGTTTTTGCACGGATGAGTCCTAGGGCGCAACGGCGCCTATTGATCAGGCAACTAAAATTTTTATGCGGATCAAGGCGCAGTCAGAGCAAGGAAGATAATGCCAGTTTTGGCATGCTTGGGACTTCGTAGGAATCCGACCTGGTTTGTAGTGGCTAAGTTATTTTTAGTGTGTAGCAAATATAGAATAGCAACGGAGTATAAAGATGCATTGCTTCAGTTTCTAAATTAGTTTGGGTTCGTCTTTTCTATTTTTTACAATTTTAGCCTTTCATATTTTCCCTCCAGATGTGCTGCTCGCGCTCATCAGAGCAAAGTTGCCTGATGATTTCAATTTCGTGTCCAAGTTCTTTATTGCTCCTTCATTATGGTCACATTTAATTTCAGCATACCAACAATCAGAGACATGTGAATTGAGCATCAGACAGCTAAGGCAGTGATAATTGATGAAGCGAAAGTTTTGGACTAAAAGTTGGAAATAAAATTGGTATACCAATATGGAGGCTGCTGGAAAGTGCAGTGGTGGTTGGCCGTTGACAGACTGTGGCAAGCTCTACTTCGGATCCGTCAGCTCGGTGCCAAGTCGCCTGCCCAGTTCGCCTGTTCTCTTTACACTGAAATTCATATCAAATTTGAGGACAAAAATGGACGTTTGTTTTTGTACGAACACATCAGAGCTGTGCAAGTTTGTAGCTCAAGAAAGTTTTTGCATCATGCCATGCTCCTGACTCAATAAAGCTGTCCTGATCAGTACAACCCTAATGGATCAAGTAAAACTAGGCTCCTAATAAACATCTCACCTCAATCGTGGTGGCACTCGATTGAGCCTTGCAGTGAACTGAGCGACTCATGTTCACGGGAGTGGACGGGACTGTGTCCGTCAGTTTACCTCCCGCTTGGATGGTTGGACAATCTCGTGAGCACATATCATTTGCCTCATGCCATCATTACAGAATGAAGCAAAGGACATAAAAGGCAAAGTGGGAGCTTGTAGGTTCCGGCAAGGCGAACTTTTGGGCTCCATCCAGCCTCGACTGTTCCATTGCAGTAAAATTCCAGTTTGTAAATCAACTGGTCGGCTGCATCGTCTGGCAGCTGAAGCAAATCAGGGCGGAGGAGCAATAAAGAAATGACCGTAAAAGGCGCTGTTGCCGTGGCAAGAGAGGCGAATTTTGTTGCCTCCCTCCAATAGCCGAATCTGGTACTGGGTCAGCTCGACTGGCGGCAACGCTGCCAGACAAACACAGGCTCTGACGCCTTTCCTTTCCTCATTTTCCATATCCCCGCGTCGCACTAAAAATGAGAAGGATGTGATGAAAGGGGTTTAGAGGCGCGAGTTTGAGAGGAGCATGAATCGGGTGAACTAATTTTTTACCCCGATTTTTATGACATATTCAGAAATTCCAAACATTTTTTGTATCTCCACCAAATTGGGGAGAAAAATAACATAATTTGCTTGCGTTTTGCGTTTAAACTCATAAAATACAGACCATCTAGTTTGAACCGATGAAACTGGAGACAAGTTTTGAAAAGTTACATGAATGGTTGAGCTCCCAGACCAATCAGAATTGGTGCAAATAATCTTTTGCCGTCCTCCATTAGCCGTTGCTGGTAAGTATTTTATCAGAGAATTTTTCGGAAATGGCTGGCAGTTGGTCCATCTGGGCGCATCTGCAAAAAAAAGAAAAACTGGAGTTAATAACAGGTTGCTGTAACAGATTGTTATTTTGGAAATGCAAACAGAAAGGTGTGGCTTGGACAATTAAATTAATGATAGTACTATGCGCCCATTCGCTTCCCCCTTGTATTCAAAGTGTACAATGAGCTCATCTTCAACTTCGGTGCATTTTAAACGGTTTTAGAGCCTTGAAACAATACATTGCAATTTTTATTGCGCGGCCGCAGGCCGCCTGCCGCGGAGGGAAGGGCAGTCAGAGCTCCGGAGGCCGTAGGGCATGGGCGCGGAGGCCCCGGAGCGTAGCCTAGCATGCGAAGCATGCTAGGCAAAGCGTAGGGGCCGTAGCGACCATGCCTGGAGGCCGGAGGAGCTCTGGCGCCCTGCCCGGAGCGGCGGGCGGCCAAGGCCCGCTTATACTGTTACCCCATTTTTCGTCCGTCTGTCCGCATATTGGGCTGGCGCGAGGGAGCAAAGCGAACCGTCAGCGCCCAGCCCCTCTTTTCGACCTAGGTGTACGTTTTTGGGGTTATTGCTAGATCTCAATTTTGATAAGGCTGCTGCTCGTCACAGAAAGCTCCAATCGTTTTAATTCTTTTTGCAATGGAAAGAGCAACATCGAATTGACTATAGTTTATCTTTTGACTTTTGCCCAAAACTATTTATTTAACAATGAAAAATGCCAAAAACCATTTGTCCGAACTCCTCCTTCTTCTCCTTCTTCTCCTTCTGCTCCTTCTGCTCCGCATCTATTCAATGGACGATAGTAGGTATTCATTTTATCCCCCCGCCCCCTGCCCCCGGTCACTGGGCTTTATCATATAGTCATTTATTGATAAATCTGAAGTTAGGCTAAGGTGGCATATGCCGCAGTGGTGTAGTGGTGTGCGCGATTGGTCAGATGAATGATCCTGGCAGGTTCGTATCCTTCTCAAGCATTCTTTTTTATTTTTGTCTGTTTAAAGTTGAGAAAACAACTGGTATCATCGGAAGGCCTAATGTAAAGCTCTATTTTCCCAAAAATCGATTCTCCAAAACAAAATCTAAGAAAATTTCTCAAAAATTTTTATGTTTGCCTATAGATTTGCATTGTAATTTCCGATTTGAAAATTTTTTTTTAAGTTTTTGTTTTTTTATTTTTTTATTTATCTAATAAAATCTTAGCTAAATATATAACCAACATTATAAAATTTGTATTTATACATTTTATACTATATTAAAAGTGGAAGAAATATCTGGTACCATCGGCAGGCCAAATGTGGGTCTCTTTTCTCCAAAATTTGCAATTGACTCGAGTAAAAAGTAAAGGAAATACATTTTATACTAGTGGAATCTGCTGCGTCATCTGCATTTTGTTTTTGGGCGCGCATGGAAAGAGACAATGATTTGCACGCCAAAAACAAAATGCAACTGTCCAAGCAGCAGATTCCACTAGTATAAAATGTATTTCCTTTACTTTTTACTCGAGTCAATTGCAAATTTTGGAGAAAAGAGACCCACATTTGGCCTGCCGATGGTACCAGATATATATATAACTGGTACCATTGGTCAGCCAAATGTGGTTGTCATTTCTCCCAAAAATTTTATAGCCCCGAGTAAAAAGTCAACTTGTGGAATCTGCTGCGTCACCTGTATTTTGTTTTTGGGCGCGCATGGAAAGAGACACTGAACTCCGCGCCAAAAACAAAATGCAACTGTCCAAGCAGCAGATTCCACTGGTAGAAATTGTATTTTTTTGACTTTTTACTCGGGGCAATGAAATTTTTGGGAGAAGAGGCCCACTGTTGGCTTGCCGATGGTACGAGTTATAGTAATATGCAATTGGGGCCCTTTCAACGGAGCTTGAGCACAGTCTCTCCTCTTAGCAACCAACAAAGCTTATAAAAGATTTTGAAAATAAGAAATTACTGGCATTTATTTATGCTCCGAATTTAGACGCATAAAACTTTTCAAAAAGTACGCCCAAATTGGCTGAGAATTTAGCAGAGTTACAGCCGAAAATCGTCAAAAAGCGTTTCAAAAAGCGTGACTCCTTTTTGCAACCTAGATCACCCTGCATCAGTTCTGTTGTATTTACACATTGGCGCACTTTTTCTCAGTTAGGCTGTCCCCGTGATGTGCAGGAGTCCAACGAGCATAGGACTCGAAATTCTTTTGGAACAAACTAAATGGAAAATCCTTTCCACAGATTGCCGTCATGACCAAAACACTCTAGGAATCCTTGACGCACAATTTCTTCGTCATCGGCTTGATTCACCAGCACTGTGCTGGAGCCACTAAAACTCCATTTCTTATGAGCCGAAAAAAATCAGATTTTTGCCCAGAACCTGCATACTGGCTGGATTTTCTGATGCTGTTTGACGTGACTTTTTTGGCTCCTCCTCGTTCCACAAGCTGCACAGGCAAAGGGCTTCAGTTGGTAGCAGGCTATCACATGACACTCCATATGTTGCCTGCTGAATCGTCCAATTGATTCTACAGAATTATTTAATTTGAGAGTAGAAAGAAAAAAATATTTTAAAAGGATAAAAAAGACCACCAGCCCCACCAGCCCTCTCGACTACCTTCGCGGCAACGATCACTAGTCTCCTGTTTCTATTTCTGCTTCAGCTTTGCGACCCTTTTTCTGCGTCTCTCTTTGCTAGTCGCAAGCGCTCTGCTGTAGTTTTGCTGTCGCTTTGGGAAGATCAGAATATTTTTGGAGCATTTTTTCACTGCTATTAGAGGAATTCGCCTGCTGTGCTGCTGTTGTTTGCCTGGCCACTGAGCTTTTTTTCGGCGTATTTTTGCCTTCAGCTTACATTTCTATGTCTCGGTCTTTTTCCTCGTCTTGCGACAGAAGGGGTTTTGTGCATTTGGAATACGGGCTATCTGGGGAGATTCAAAGAAGACGTGGCAGTAGAAGTGTCGTAGCTGCAACCTCAGCGAAGCGTGATTAGGTCTATGAACGAACAAAACTAATTTAAGATTCATCGTAATAAACGTTTTCGTCGGACGTTTTGCATATTTCACCAAACCTGCAGTTTGCATACCTTTTGCTTGCAGCAGACGGTTGCGCATGAGTAAAGCGGGTGAGAAACGACAACATTCGGAACACAGTTTGCGATTCGTGAGAACTAGCAAAGCCATAAAAGCTCCTGAGGCCACAGGCCACATTTTTGGGTATCAGCAAAAACACGGTATTCAATTTCTAGAGTCAAGTTGCCGAGTTGGCTCAAGAATTTACCGGACTTTGTGCATTTATTTATAATCATCCCATCACAACATTTATGTCGAATGCAAGAACCAAAAAAACTAAAAAGCATAAGCGAAATTCTTGAGGCTAGAAATCAAACACTGGCTTCACATGAATCAAATGCGTCATTAGGGAGGCCGGCGTGGTTTTCAGCGTTGCTTTCAGGGCCTTCCGCTTTGCCCGCGATGCGCTGGATCAGAGCAGCCCCGAAGCCAGTGGTCACCACAGTGGACATTGTTACAAAACGATCTCTGCAAAGGACCCCCTCTTCTACTTCAATCATTTTAATAGTCCCTTTGTGCGCGGCCGCAGGCCGCCTGCCGCGGAGGGCAGGGCAGTCAGAGCTCCGGAGGCCGTAGGGCATGGGTGCGGAGGCCCCGGAGCATAGCCTAGCATGCGAAGCATGCTAGGCGAAGCGTAGGGGCCGTAGCACCCATGCCCGGAGGCCGGAGGAGCTCTGCGCCCTGCCCGAAGCGGCGGGCGGCCAAGGCCAGCTTAAGCAGTTACCCCATTTTTGCGTCCGTCTTTCCGCATATCTTATATAATACGGGTGATGATATGCCTTGGGCAGAATGGTTTTGAAGTGTATCCAGGCATTTCATAGCATTTTGGATAGATCTCAGCAAGATTGACAAAATATATTTTCTCGTCTCGCGGTTTTTCTTTAAAAATGAATTATGAGTTAAAACGTCTTGATTTTTGCCATTTTTGGCTATTTTTCAACTTTACTTTGCTCTAGCTCAAGCAATTTTCAACTTTTCTTGACGAATTAATTTTTTAAATTCAAGGCAAAACAATTCTGTTTTGAATTGTATCTTTACTTTGTCAACTTTTTAAAATTATTTAATTGAAAAATCCAAATGAGTAAAGTCAATTTTTGCAATTTTGACTCTACTCGGTGACCCAATGTTTCAAGGCATTTATATGAGCAAGGCATTGCTCAGTGCTGGCATCCACTGCTTCTGGTGATTTGTTGGAACTGGAATCATTATATTCTAAACTGAATCAAATTTAGATTTGATTGTGGTTTATGATCAGTGAACAGAAGCAATAATAGCCTTCCAATGCTGGTCAGTACGAAGTAGTTCACATATGTTGAATGAGCTCTGGAATTGGTGTTAATATGGTTGAGAAGCTTAGTGGGAACGAGTATGCAGTTTGTTGCTGGTTCAGTGGTGTAGTGCATAATTGGGGACCATGGCCACCACCACCAAATGGTGGCCGCGCGAAGCGCGGCCACTGACCCATATTACTAGTATATATATATATGTGTCCCTGTCGCGCTCGTACTCCGCGGTTTTTAAACCAAATTGGCTGATTTTTTGCACGAAGGTCCATCTGGGTGGTGGCTCGGGACCATTTTTTGTGCTTGGCGTAATTTTGCGTTTTTCGCCTGAAACCTAAATTTTTGATGTTTCAAAGTACAAAAAATCATAACTCCCTGGTTTTTCAATGAAATCGGCTGATTTTTGGCAGGTACGTCCGGTGATGTGCTTTCTTGAAGCTGGCAAAAGGAATTTCCGAAATATTCATTATTTCTCGATTTATGGCTAAAACCAAAAATCTTGATGTTTCAAAAATTGGAACATCCATAAATCGATGGTTTTTCAATGAAATCAGTTTAATTTTGGCATTTACGTTTGTCATGGTGATATCTTGAAGTTGAGAAAATGACTTTTTGAAATAATTATTATTTTTGGATTTATTGTCAAAAACCTAAAATCTTGATGTTTCAAAAGTTCGAACATCCACAAATCCCCGGTTTTTCAATAAAATCAATCCAATTTTGCAGGACACAGGCAAACAAAGGCCGCGCATCTTGGCGATAGCCGAGAATACCTTGTTTATGAGGCTTTTACTTACATGAGCCAGTCAACAGGTACGATGAGTGTATAGAGCTGGGCCGGAAGACCGGTGGCCATGAGGACCATGACGAGGCTTACCAGCTGCGCTTGCGGTATCCCTGCATCCGTTGTCCCGCACATCACCCCAGCCATTCTTCAACTTCGAACTTCTGCTTCTTTTTCCCCCTACCCCATCCAGCTACCCGATCCAGACAATTTCAGCGGGACTCAGAGAGCGTCGAATGGCTTGCGCCACGTAGATTCCGCCGACAGCGACCAACATGGCTGCTGCATCCTTCTTCCTCAAGTCAACAGCTCCAGGCTATGGTGAGAGGCGTTAATGTGAGAGGGGGAAGAACATGGTCGTGGCAAGGGGCACAATCAGGTTCACCAACGACTCCGACATCCCGTTCTGCTCTTCCAGATTGGACATCAGCAGCGGCATTGTACCAGTGCTGGCAAATACACAGGAGAATGGGAAGGAGGCATGAGAAGGGGACGAAGAACCTGGAGCTGGTGGCGAAGGCCGTGAAGATGGACTGGAGGAAGCCCGCGGCAAACCTAAGTGGATTCCGGCGGGTGAGCAGCCAGAAGAGCAGGGGAATGAGGGCAAAGGCGTGCAGGGCGATGGCGATGAGGATTGTTACCATGTACATGCCTGTGCGATGAGTTTCCAGATTTTCACCTCTGAGTTGGATGACTAAAAGCAACCCAGCCTCTGCAGCTCTTTCACCGGCTCACTCAGTTCTAGAATCTGACCAGCAACCAGGAAAAGTAGGCCCAATGGCGAAACCCTAGCGCTAATTTTCTGGCGTCTTTTTATTTCAAAAACCGCCACCTCACCAAATGACTAAAATGACGAGGCGCATGGTGAGGTGCTGTAAGGCGGTAGCAAGTTCCACTAGCTTTTCACGCCCATCCTTGATAGGGGTTCTGGAGCAAATAGAGCATTTCGATTTTTCCTATGCTCTTTGCTAATTTGTGAAGGTACCGGTTGATGAGGATGCCGAGGATGACGGAGACGTTGACGAGGCCGATGACGTTCATGTTCTCCGACTTCTTCACCTCCTTCCTCATTCCAACTTCTGTCAAAACTGCTCAGTTGAGTCCTCATTTTTGATACATCTTGGGAACTTGCCATTGGTTGAGTTTCCACCAGCGTGCGAGTCATTCGGTTTGGAAACAGCTAGGTTGCAGGTGATATCCTGCCAAATGCTGCCTGTCTTCTAGCATGTCTACTAGGCAAGCAAACGGTGAGGAAGGTGGCCTCCACGATGTTGGTGGGGAAGAGATTGCGTGCCATGTCCATCAGCATATCCGTCGCGCTTGCAGCTGTTCCAGTCACAAGCTTTGCAGAAGAACATGAGAAGGAGAAGTAACGATTGCATCCATGGGCCACATTTGCATCTGGTGGGGCAGGTATGGCCTCGCTGTAGTGGCCAGGTCGAATGATCAGGGCCAAGGCGATGCCGAGACTGACGCAGACGGTGTTGCAGGCCAGGGCATAGGCCACTGTCAAGCTCCTCAATCATTTTTTACCTCTCTTCTCAGCACATCAGTTGCTGGCTATGAAATTGGACCCCATTCTCTTGGCCTGATCTGATTGAAGGCTGGCCAGGCTGCTGATGATGGACGTGGTCCTGCAAGCATCTTTGGCCTTTCTTTTCTGATGGGCAGGAGGCTGAGGGGAACAGAAGGGGAAGAATGGTCATTTTGAGGAGCCGCAGGAAGAGTTCGCCGGGAAAACGGATTCCTATCTTCCCACTTTCACTCACATTCACGCTCCTGTGGAGATGGGCTGTTGAGTGGAAGTGGAAAAGGGGAATTGGGGTAAGGAAGGAACCGAAGCCCCAGACCGAGCGCAACACCAACGATCACTGCGCCGATGGTGAGAATGATGAGTAGGTTATCGGCCTTGAAGACGCCGCCACATCTTTTCTGGCTTCTTCGAAAACTTCGTTAGTTTTCCGATAGCTATGGCATAGAAATGCTAACTGATTGAAAGCTTACTTGGAGTCCAGTGTCTCAGAAGCATCGGATGGCGGAGATATTTCCTCGCAACTCTTAAGCGAAGCCATTCTGCTGTTTTCCAACTTTCTGAACGATATGAACTTATTAGTAACAATGCTCAGGCGTTTAAACGTCCGTTACTCGTTGGGTTAGCTGTTACCTATTAGTTTTTGTTTTAAACCAATAAGCTCAAAAGCTTAAGCAAGATACAACCGCTAGTTTATGCTTTAAAATATGTTCAATTCGAATACCCGTGGACATGAAATATGCACGTCACGCCTAAAACCAACAAACTTGGAGGGTAGAAGAGTGAATGACTCCTCTTCATTACATAGCGCCGATTCATTCAATGAATAACCGGCCGATTCATTCAACGAATAACGACTCGTTTTGTGAAGGAGCTGATTAGTTTAATCCTCCGCGCTCCGCCAGTCACACGGGCTCAAGGTCACACGGAAACTGGCTCTAATCTGCCACAGTATACAAGGAAAGCAAAGTGAATGACAGATTGGCATTATGCACTTCGTCTGCTGTTTCATGGCTATTAGCCTTACAGTCCTCGCCTCTCTACTGCTTAGCACCGCTCTCAATGCCACACGCCTTTCTTGGATGAACATTTGGACAGCTTCTTGGAGGCCGGGGAAGCTGGCAGATTCTTCCCCTGGGATGCGCTCTACCTCAGAACCTCCCATCAGCCCATCGACACCCACTGCACGGCGTCTATTCTCAAATGAGTCTCAGCGATAAAAGGAGCTAACGAGATTATGAATATGAGCATAGAGAAATGAATTTTTTATAATGATTTATTATATTATTTATCTATAATAGAAGTAAATTGCAACTGATTCCTGATTTTCTCAAACACATCCTCAGTACTTATTTCTTTTTCTAGAGCTGCTACTTACTTGCGCTGTGGCTTTACGGGTTTTTATTTTTTCGAAATGCACATAATGATGATGTGATTAGCTTCTTTTTGTCAACGTAAAGGGCCTAGACTCCCTAGTTTCCTGCAAACCATGACACTGCTTGTGGGGCATTTGCATTTTGTTTTCGCGCGCAGTTCCAGGACTCTTTTCATGCGCGCTCAAACAAAATACAGATGACACAGCAGATTCCATTAATAGTAGGAATATTTCTTTGGCTTTATACTCGGGGCAGTCGATTTTTGGGAGAAAAGAGCTTTACTTTCGGCTTGCCGATGGTACCAGATATTTCTTCCACTTTTAATAAAATATGCTGAAACATAATGGAACAAAAAGTACACTGGAACATAATTTTTGGGAGAAAAAATATTTTTGGCTTGCTGATGGTACCACATATTCTGTGCACTTTTTACATATAAAAAACTAAAAGTTTTGGCATGAGGCAGGTTCGAACCCAGCCTTCACATAAGGTCAAACGAACAAGCCCAACCCAGGACGCGATCGCCTTCTCCTCGTGGCCGGCAGGAGTCAAGTACCCAATGACGACCTCACAGCGGAGATCACCACGTCCACAACCGCAGAACCCGATCCCCTTCCCCCAACGACCAGAATGACCGAGACCAACCGACAGTCATGCTGGCCTCAAGGAAAGGGAAAGTAGACTCCAGCCCCATCATGTTGACCTTCCAGGCCCACCTTCACTCAGAGGATGAACAAGTGTCGACAGGAGTTTCCTGCCTTTTGGACTCAGGCTCGCAACTAACGGCCATCTCGAGCCAGGTAGCGGACTTTCTGGGACTCAAGACCTTGGACACTCAGGTCATCAACACCGGAGTCTTCGGACAGAGCAAACGCTACCGGATGGCCATGAGGAAGGTACTACTCACCCTCACGACAGAAAACGGCTACGAGTTCAGCGGAGAAGCCTGGGTAACAGACAGAGATTTGTGTCCCCCTATCACTCTGGAGCTGGTCTTCTCGCCGGACGAGTGGGACCACCTACAGGAAGCCCACCCAGCACTTCTCAATCTTCCACCCAGAGATGCAGAGCGGAAGGTGGAAGTCGACATCCTGTTCGGACAGGAAGTCACGGCATACATGCTAGCCTGCTCAGCGAGTCAGAGCCAGTGCATCAGAGAAGGACTGACCATCTTTCCCTCCCCGATCGGCGACCTACTGGTCGGAAGCCCAATTCCTCCGATTGGGCCTCTCATGGAGCGAAAGAAGAACAAGAGACTGACAGTCCTCATGAACTCCTCAGCAGTGGCGGAACTTCAAGACTATCACTCGCTGGAGAGAGAAGGAATAAGCGAGGATGAGCTGACCACTACCACCGAAGAAGCAGCCCTTGAGAGATTTCGGCAGCTCATCACGAAGACCGACGGACGCTACTGCGCACCCTTCCCATTCATCGACGGGTTCCCTGAGGATGCAATCGACGGACGGAACTATGCCTACACCCGTCTCAAGTTGGCCTACAACACTTTAGCTCGGAAGGACCTCACCAGAATGTTCCACAAGGCCATCATGGAACAAGTGGAGGCGGGCTACTCGGAGGTCATCCCCTACACAGAGGATGCCCATCAGCCCGGCACCGTCTTCTACCTTCCCTGCTTCCCGGTCATCAAGACGTCGTCCCAACACACCAAGTGCCGACCATTACTGGATCCGACGGCCAGCGTAACTACTGACAAGACGTTCAACGATCTACTGGAGACCGGGCCACAGCTCCTCAAGAGTCTGCACAGCATTCTCATCCGGAGTCACTTCTCTGAGATCATCGTTTTCGGAGATCTCGAGAAGGCCTTCCTTCAGATCCTACTGACTGAGGAACATCGGGATCTGACCAGGTTCCTCTGGGTCATCAATCCAGATAAGCCGCCAGGACTGGGGAACATCCAATGTCTCCGGCTCAAGAGAGTCGGATTTGGATTCAAAAGTAGTCCAGCAGTCCTGCAGGTTGTCATCGACCTCCACCTCGCGAAGTACGACACACCACTCGCCAAGGAGATGAAGTCGCTGACCTACGTCGACAACGTCGCCTTCATGGCGTGAGACTACGAGGAAGCTCTGAGGAAGAAGTCCGAAGCAAAGAGGATCTTCCGAGGAGCGGGCATGAACCTACGAGAGTTCACCTCGAACTCTCCCAAGTTCAACACGAGACTGAGGATGGATGAGAAAGGAAAACTTGAGGGACAGAAGATCTTGGGCGTCGCCTATGACTCAGGAAGTGATACTCTGGGAATCGCCAAACCGGAAGACAAGGCACTGCACCCATGTACTAAGAGGCGAGTTCTATCCGCTTTCGCCGCCTACTTCGACCCTCTCTCCCTCGCCGCCCCCGTCACACTAAGAGCCAAACTACTGTTTCAAGACATCGCCACCAATGAAAGGCAGTTCGGCTGGGACGATGTGATCGACATTCCCGAACTCGTGGAGCGCTGGGAAGAGGTGGTCACAGACCTTCGTCGACTCCCGGAGATCAAGGTGGCAAGGAGGGTCACATGGACCGAGGACATCGAAGTCAATGTACTAGCGTTCGCAGACGCCAGCGATCGAGGACACGGGCTATGCATTTACATCCACAAATACAGTCCGGAAGAAGCGATCGAAATTGTGCGGCAGTACAAAGGAGATGGCTTGTACCGTCAAATGACGCACGGCGGGCTCTGCTCACTTGTCTTCGCCAAGGCATCACCTAATCCACCCAAGCTGCGAGACACTCCAAAGACAGAACTGTTAGCCTTGGAGAAGGCGGCTAGAGCCATGAAGACAGTGGTCCGGGAGCTACCGATGAGCATGTGCATTGCGGGGATCCATCTCTATACGGACTCCATGATCGCCCTACATCAATGCCGTCGAGGCAAGGGTCCGACAGTCTACGCGACCAACCGAGTGAAGGCCATACAGGAGCTACAAAAGAACCTCCACTTCACCATACACCACGTGCCTACCGACCAGAACCCGGCCGACATGGCTTCCAGAGGCTTGCCTTTCGAAGAGTTCACGCAACCAAGGTACTTTCGCCTTTGGTTCTACGGACCGAGCTGGACTCACGGAACTCCAGAAGAACTGGAACTTCCAACCTACCTCGAACAGAAAAAGGAAGACCTAGAAACATTCATGCCGGAAGAAGAGTCGGAGATCGACCAAATGGGTCCTAGTTACCACTGCCTCCTTCGAGGGGTGAAGCGGATGGCTCAGGAACCAGCGGTGGAGGGACCCTTTGGCTTCAAGGCCGAGCACTTTCTCCACCGCTCATTCAACTACCTCATCAACTCCACCGTACAGGCGATGAGAGCGAGGCGACGCTTCCTCAAGCAAGGACCACATCGTACGGGGTGGATCACTGCCAAGGAAAGAGAGGCAGCAGAGGAGTTGTGGGTGAGACACCTCCAGCAACACTGCTTCACAGACGTCATGTCGGCGCTGGAGAACCCGGACATCAGGGCACCGAAGTCGGTCATCTTGCTCATTCAACAACATGACCTCCTTCTCTCCGACACTGGACTGATTCGCTGTGGAGCCAGACTGGAGAGGATGCCGCTGCCGTTTGACTCCAAACATCCTCTCTTGATGCCAGAAAAGCATCCCTTCACAGCGATCCTCATTCTTCACTACCACGGACTCATGGGACACCTCAAGTCACGTTCTACGCTTGCCCTGCTAAGACAATGCTACTGGATCCCAAAGGGACTCCAGAGGGTGACTGCGGTCCTCAAACTGTGCTTGGAGTGCCGACGGCAGGAGGCGATGCCTTTCGCGGCTCCTCACTTCCGCTCCTACCCATCAATTCGCTTCGAGAAACACACGGTCATGAAGTTCGTTGCCATGGACGTCAAGGGCCCCTTCTATATCTACCGCACCATCGGAGACCCGGAATCCCCAGACGATCCCAAGGTGAAGGTACCCAAGAAGGAGAAGCGACAAATGGCCAAGTGCTGGGTGCTCGTCTACACCTGTCAAGTGACCCGGGGAATCCTGTTGGCAATGCTCTCACGACTCGACGGCAAGCACATCCTCCTCGCCCTGCAGCGCATCACGAGCAGGGTAGGACACCCCAAGGAGGTCTACTGCGACAATGCCCCGTCACTCGTTTGGGCAACGCTGTCCCTCGCTGACAACACGGAAGCTAGCTTCAGTCAATTAGAGGTTGAAGCAATCACCCACTTCTTCGCCACCCAAGGCACTTCGCTCAACACCATCCCTCCAGAACATCCGGCTTCAGCAGGCATGGTAGAGCGTTCCGTGG
>JASANA010011768.1:0-12110 GCA_030248095.1 Ptycholaimellus sp. GST1_10 | reverse complement strand
TTCGTCGTGCTTGGAGTGCCGGCGGACGCAGGCCACCCTCGGGCTCTGCCTGGTCTGCCGCCGCTTTGAGGCAATGCCATTTGCCTCCCCACGCTTCCAGCCCTACCCGCTTCAGCGCTTTGAGAGGAACTCAGTGATGAATCATGTCTTGGTGGACGTCAAGGGCCCCCTCCGAGTCATCCGGACCCTACCACGACCCCAACCACCCGCCGGACCCCCAACAGCGTTTACAGAAAGATCACACTATCGAGCAAGTTGAAAAGTCTACATCTTCGTTCTCACCTTGCCAAGCTCACCAAGGAGTGATCCTGGACTTGATCCCCAACCTCGATGGGGTTTGCATCGTCCAGGGCCTGTGGGAAGGTGGGCTCTGCCGCTCACCGTCTACTCCGACAACCACAGCCCGCTCCTCTGGGCTACGGTCACGTTGTTTGACAACCCTCACGAAGCCTCCAACGACAAGAGGAGCTCTCGCTTCTTCCCAGCCAAGGGAGCTGACTCCGGCACAGTCCCAAACCGCTCGCCCTCCGCCGGCATCGTAGATCGCATGGTCGGCTTGGTGAGCCGAGTTCTGAAGAAGCTCGCCCTGCAAACCATCCACAAGGAAGAGATGAAGGCGCTGGTGCCAAGAACAGAAGCCATCCTGGACTGCCTGGCTTTCAATCTTCTCCCTAGGCAAAGACCCACAGGTCATCACACCAGCGCATTTCCTCTACCCCCCCCCCCCTCCACCTACTTCTCCCACGATGGCCCGCGGACACCGTCAGCGACCCGGACTTTGTGCCAACCAAGCTTGCCAAAGAGCTCACCCAACAAGAGAAGGTGCTGAACGTCCTTTGGAAAGTCTTTCTCTCCAAGCTGAGAGACGTCCTCATTGGCAACTGCAAGCACTACTTCAAGCTTCGCCAAGGAGAAGCAGCCGCAGCCCCATGGAAGGAGAACTTGTGTGGCTCTATGACGAGAACACCCCTTGTCACTCCTTCAAGATGGGCCGCATCACCGGCTTTGCCCCCACCCCCAACCAATCGGATGTCAAAGATGACCCGCCAGTGATTGCGAAGGTCCTGACCAGCTACACCATGGCCAAAGGAAAGGTCATCTACAACACCAAGGACCGCCACATCAGGAACCTCATCCCCCTCATCCACAAGCCCCGCCCAGAGCAACTGCCCCTACCGGAGTACTTGCCCCCCATGGAGGAAAGGGGTACCGTACCCGACCAACGTACCATACCCAACCTCTTCAACAACAGCTCCTCCGAAGGCAAAGCAGGAACCCCGGAAGTCAATGATGACGACCCCCCAACTCCAAGACCTACTCCGACGACGACAACTCCCTCGAGTGGGATGACGTCTCACCGGAAGAAGACCCACCACTCAGAGGCGTCTCTGGAGCGACCCAGAAGAGACTTCCACCCCAACCCATGCCACTCCCACAATGCAACACCGTTCTTCCTCAACAACCTCAAGGAAGCCCACCTTGTTGCCACCAACCCCGCCCAGACTTTGCTAAGATGGGATCTTGCCGCACTCCCCTGCAACACCTCCCAGCTCCTTGCACTCCAGAGCCCCCCGCCACCAACCCTTTGAAGGACAGGAGCACTGCCCCATCCCTCGAGAACACGAAGCTCTCATCGAGGAGTGCTACCAGGACGAAGAACTGGACAAGGAAGAGGAACAATGGGAAACCAAAGACCAGCTACAGGAGGAGTGCCCCTTTGACCCAGTCGATCGACCAGAGCTCGACGAAGTCCTCAAGCTGGATGCCGTCACCAAAGACTCCTTCCTATTCCCCAGCCAGAAAGAAGGACGAGAACCACGCCAGTCGCCTACCACAAGTACATCCACCACCCCGACTACCACTCTGTCCGCCCCACGCTCCCACTCCGCAGCCTCTGTACCCTCGCCATGGTCTTCATGCTACTCCTTCCTGGCTCTGACGCAGACAACCTGGAATCAGTCAAGCTCCCCGGACACACGCCCATGCCCCCACTGACCGAGGACATCATCAGACACCGACTACTCCAGGCCCAAGCGGAAGCCCAAGACCTCGCGAAATCACCACCCAAAGGGGTCAAGTTCCAAATCTGTCCCCCCCACCCTGGAGCTGGCAGAATCTTCACCATCCCCAAAGTCCCAAGAGACTGCCACATCCCGAAGAAAGCATTCCGCTCCTACCACCCCGTCGACGTCTACGGCACTGATGGACAACCACCACGATCTCCAGCCGTCAAGTGCAAACTGGAGATCTACACTGTCTCCGTCAAGTGGAACTGGCCAGCCCCCTGCCAGTACAACGTCGACCTCCCCTTCCCCATCATCCGCCGCTCCATCCCCGTCCACGAGTGCATCGATGCATGGGAGAAACTCAAGTTCCATGGCGCCGACCTCATGGCCCAACGACGAGGCTTCTACTCCACGGATCAGAAGGTGGAGATCACACACTACTGCTGTTGGCAGACCTTCTACTACTCTGCCACCAATCTCCACCTCTACATTGGGCACATCTACTCCAACCACGGATCCCCCGGGGGCCCTGGTTGGAAAGGCGTGTCTCCCCGCTTGTCTGGCCGAACTCCTCCTGAGACTCCCTCTCCTTGCCCTCGCCCTCTTTTCACAACAAAGGCAATTGAGCAAATAAGTCTTGGACATCATTTATTGCTGCTGCTGATTAAAGTTGTTTACAGTTCTAAAATCAAAAATCATTATTCAAGTAAAAATGATACATATGCCAGGGTTTGACATTAACATGATGGCATACCAATTAAATAAGTCTGTAAAACAGCTTATTGTAGCATTGGGCATTGGACAGAAAACAAACAGAACATTTGAAAACATTTGAAAATTCGCGAGTCAGGTGGTGAGACTGAGAGGTCAGGGACAGAGTTGGCGGGGGGTGACGCAAAAGGGCTCAAGGGCTTGCTTGAACTTGCCTCTTCTGCCGCTGGAAATTTCAGCAGTGCTCTGGACCTGCTGGCTGTGCAGTTACAGGAGTTGGGTTTTTCAGGCATCTAAGTCAGAATTTGCGGGCGAAATGGGATTAAGGCCTTTGGAAGGCTTCTAAGTCTTTGTCTTCTAAGTCTTCTTTGGAGTTTAGGCGACTTATGGCAGACCTCAGGCTCATCTATCGCTGCTACATCTCTCTGCTCATCTATCGCTGCTACATCTACAATTTCGAGGTGTGGAAGTACATACGGGTGATCATGGGGTGCAGCGCGCCGCCCTGGCTGATGCAGGCCTGTCTGTGCCTGCTGGTCCATGGGACCCTCGCCGACGGCCACATTCACGGGCTCACCGAGGCTGAATTCCAGGCAATCCCGGCCCGCACCTACGCCGACAACGTTCTTTGGCCATTCGAGGACTCCGTCGAGGGCATCAGGGTGGCCAAGGGTCTCATCACCCTCTTCACTGACATAGGCTTCAAGTTGCGCAAGTCTGGCTCCAACTGCGCCACCCTACTCGCCGCCCTATATCCAGACAAGCTGCTGCCGCCCGCTGACACTGTCTCCACCCTCGGCGTTGACTGGCACCTGCCCTCTGACAGCCGGGGCTGGGCGGTGGTGAATACAGAGAGTGACAAGCACCCCACCATCCGCAAGCTCCCCAGCGTGGCCACCCGCGCCTTTTATCCTTTCGCATCGTCGGCCCCGTCACCCTCAAAGGTCGCATCCTCATGCACAAGGCTTTCCAGCAGTGCAGCTTCTGGGATTCTAATGTGCCCAACAGTGTCTCCAAGGCCTGGCCCGAGCTCTGCGCAGCAACAGCCCCAGCGGGCCCTATAAAAGGGCCAGCTGGAGGGGCTGAGATCAGTGTCATCCCAGAACTCCACCAGCCTCCTCTGGCTTGGCCTTAGGTTAGTTATGAGCAGTCTTTGGTAGAAGAATAAAGGGGATGCCACCCCTTCAGTATCCAGCACATCTGCTCCGGCAGATCTCTTCAAAAAAGTGGGACAGGTTAAATAAAACCAGGACAGGTGCCATTGAGGATGAATGAAAGTGGAGAAAAGGCCTTAGCATGGCATGGGAAGTGAAGTAGAACTTCAAAAAGTCTAGCAAACGTCTTCTAGCAAACGTGTCCAGCGTTTGATCTGATTCATGACACCACTCATTAGATTTGGGCAGCCCACGTATAAATTATCAGAAATCATAGTTGGGATGATTTTCAAAATTTTCAGGAAATGTCAGATAAAATCAAAAAAGAAGACTTTAGTCCGGTTGCATGCAATGGCTGTGGTACATCTATACGTGACAAAGCTGTGCTAGTGAACAAGAGCTATTGGCACCCGAGATGTGCTCGATGCAATCGTTGTCAATGTCGTTTAACACCAAAAACGGGATATTATTTGCAAATGGAGGAAGCTGTTGGAGATAAAATTGGTGAAACGGATACCTTCTACTATTGAAAGTCTTGTCATGCTAGACAATCGCCACCATGCGAAGAATGTGGCCAGACTATCAAACATGTTGGTTTCACTGTGCAAAAGATGGTCCTCGTTGGCATGCATATTGCTTGAAATGTGTTGTTTGCACAATGAGCTTCACAGACACTGCGTACGTTCTTGGTCCTTAATCCACACCCAACTTTAATAAACCAATGCACGATCACTGTTGGTGTTGGGCTCTATTAAGTGTAAGCTGTAAGGTTGGTACTGAGAAACACTCCGCCGGCTTGAAGCCTTATGTTCCACATTCTTATATGTAAAATTAGGAGAAGATGTCCAATATACCGATGAATTAAATAAAACGTTGCCATATTTGCTTTCACAATCGTGTATTTTCATGAATTTTGTAATTTAATTGATATATGTAATGTTAAGTTTTAAGATTCGAAAAAGACATGAATAATATCAGTTTATTTCTTGCTTCTTTCTTGTATATTTTCAATAATGAATAAAATTCATTTGATTTATTCTGTTGACAACATGATGGGGTCAAATATTGTTATGTCTGTATCACTCACGAGTTAAAGTTCACCGTGTCCATAGAGCAAGCATATGGTACGTTTCAGTGTAAGGACAGGGGAAATGAGGCAGGTGGGAATGTCACTACTTGCATATATGACAAAAAAATTACAACCCAAAGCAGAAACGGCTTTTACTATAGGGCCCTCTTTTAGAGTGGTTTGTGGTGGGATTCAACAATGATCGCTGGGTGGCCTAGCATATAGAGCCCGAATCGCTGTAGCCCAAAGATAAATGCCAATGCTTTGAGCTTAATTATATGATTTTTTTCACTTTTAGATAGTGAAATGCTGGAGTAGGAAATGTCTCGTTCATACCCATCTCTATTGCATTGAACAAAAATGCAGCCTCATCCTGTTCTTGAAGCATCTCGGTTTGGATTAAAAAGGCTCGTTTTTGCACATCACAGGACATGCTACAGGGAACAGCTGACAGGGTAGCCTTATTGGAACAGCTGACTTTGGAAGACTTTTTTACTGAAAGTTGTCATATCTGTCCTTGGTTTACCTATCAATTTGTGGCGCAAAATAATTTTCCTAACCTGAGTTATTATTATTTTTATGAGGTCACCAAAATTGAAAATGGCTGTGACGAATAGTACAATGTTTTGGTGCATTTTCAAAATGCATTTTCAAGTTCTAGAGACCCCAAAATTTAGCACAAATTAGCTCTAAATGTCCTTTATAAGTATAACAAGGTATTATCGCCTATCGCCAATAGATGCGCGGCCTTGTTGAACTTGTAATAAATGAAATATATAATCACCAAGTCGGCTCAAGAAATAATAAAATGACAATCAAAGGTACAAAGTAACAAATTGGTCTAAGTATATTTTTGGTTTCTCAGGCATTTAAATGATAAGCAATCATCTAAATAATAATAAATAACAAATAAAAATAAAATGCAAGTTTTCGAAAAAAATTCGAAATTCGAGGTCTCCATTCTCGAGGTTTTTTGACCATAAATCAAGAAATTCAAAAAATGGCGCCAAGCGCACAAAAACGTCCCAAGCCACCACCTAGATGGATATATGCAAGAACTGGTTGGTCTGCTCCAACGCCAAACATGGCTCAGAAGACTGATCTCACGAAGCCCAACTTTACTGATGCACTTCACCCTAGCTTGTCACTGTGCACTGGGCGTTGGCCCATCATAACAGGCACACAACGCCCTTCAAACGTGGGCACCATCCCGCGAGAGCACAAAGCCCTCGTCGAAGAGTGCTACCAGGACCAGGAACTGGAGAGGGAAGAAGAACGGGGAGAAATGGAAGACCAACTCCAGGAGGAGTCCCGATTTGACCCAGTCAAGCGACCCGAGTTTGACGAAGTCCTCAAGCTAGACGCCGTCGCCGAAGACTCCTTCATCTTCCCCAACCGGAACAAAGGAAGAGAACTGGCACCGGTTGCCTACCACAAATACACCCACCACCCCAACTACTCCATCCGCCCCACGCTCCCACCTTGCAGCCTCTGCGCCCTAGCCATGGTCTTCATGCTACTCCTCCCCAGAGTCACAGCGGATGACCTGGAGTCAGTCAAGCTCCCCGGACACGCACCCAAACCCCCGCTGACCAAGGACCTCATCCGGCACCAACTCCTCCAAGCTCAAGCAGAAGCCAAGGACCTTGCCAAACCCCCACCCAAAGGGGTCAAGTTCCAAATCTGTCCTCAACACCCAGGAGCCGGCCGGATCTTCACCATACCCGAAGTCCCTCGAGACTGCCGCATCCCCAAGAAGGCCTTCCGCTCCTACCACCCCGTCGACGTCTACGGCACCGATGGACAACCACCCAGCTCTCCAGCTGTCAAGTGCGAGCTGGAGATCTACACCGTGTCTGTCAAATGGCCCTGGCCAGCCCCCTGCCAATACAACGTCGACCTTCCCTTCCCCATCATCCGTCGCTCCATCCCTGTCCACGAGTGCATCGACGCTTGGGACAAACTCGAGTTCCGCGGCGCCAAACTCATCGCTCAACGGAGAGGCTTCTACTCCACGGAACAGACGGTGGAGATCACCCGCTACTGCTGCTGGGAGACCCTCTACTACTCCGCCACCAATCTCCACCTCTACGTCGGGAACATCTACTCCAACCATGGATCCCTCACCACGGACCTCAGAGCAGATCTCTCCGGCTGCGACATCGGCAAGGAGAGCTGCATCACCCCCACTAGCACAGTCGTCTGGCACGACACCCCACTCCTGGAATACTGCCCCTTCAAACTCCTCGGCACCTACCCGGCCGACATCATGGGCGATCGAGTGCGCATCCCCAACCTGCAGACCTCGTTCACCACCTACAAACCCGGGAACGACTTCAACTTCACCAAGCCAGAGATGAAATGTCTGCCCAACGACACACTGCCTACTCGTGAAGGCATGGCGGTGAGGATCCACTGGGACGTCAAGAAGACCCTCGAGTACCCGAAGAACTCCAAACACAAGGGAGAGAACGACACCCCGCACGTCCACCTCAAGACCCTCCTCCCCGGAGACAAAGATGTGCCGCCGGGGCACCCGCACAAGCCCGCCTCCAGAGACCACGACACGCACTGGAGGGACTCGAAACCCGTCTGGGCACGAACTCGTCATCGACGAAGCTACAGCGACGAGGAGGCCGAGCAGAAGGAGGAGTGGCTGAAGTGGCTTCGTAACGGCGCGATCTCCTCGGCCCTCGACACCGACAAATCGAGGCCCCAGGCTGATCAGGCCGACGAGGCACAGAGGCTCAAACTCCCGGCGCTCAGTCATCTCGCTCGCAAGGAGCGGATCGAGGCCGTCCACCAGCACCTCGGCGAAATCGAGCACTGGTACCACATCCACGACCCCGTCGAGGCCAAGATCCACTTCATAGTCGACGAGCTCGACGACATCATCAATGAGGCCGAGCTGAGAGAAGAGCAACGGATCTGTCTGCTGGAGAACCACCAGTACCAAGTCCTCAAGCAGCTCTTCTACATGAACCCCACCATTGGACTGCGAGCCTACACCGGACGCTCCGACATCTCCGCCTCAGTCCAAGGCTCGGCCGTCTACCTCGCCAAATGCCTGGAGGCTCACGTGGCACTGATCTACCCCTACCACCGCCTTCCCGGCTCCAATCAGTGCTACCTGTTCCTCCCCGTGAAGCTGACCAGTGGCGAGATCCTCTACCTCCCGGAAGGACCCGGCAGAGATCTCACCTACCACAGTCCCAAGGTGGACTGCCACTTGGTCCAACCCTACATCTTCACGGACCCGGCCACACCAGGAGAGAGCCTCGCTCTCTTCCAGAACCTCACCGACCGATCCTTCGCGTCGGTCCTCCGCAGCCCCTTCTTCACGCCCTTCGCTCCGAACATCTCCTACGAAGTCCCCGTCCTCTTCAACTCGAGGATCGAGATCCCATTCTCCGCCCTCGCCAGCTACGCCGCCGATATACCCGTCGTCAGTCGTAGGGTGGACGGACTCGTCAATTACACCAGTGGATTCGCCCTCGACCCCAACGCCGTCGTCCAAGGGATCGATGCCTATGGACGACTCATCGGCAACGTCGTGGGCGAGCTCTCAGAAGGAGCGCAGGGACTGGCCAAGCAGTCCTGGAAGGGGATCGATGGACTTGGAAGTTCCATCGTCCGCCCCATCATCACAGTCATCGGAATCATCGTCGGCGTCATCGCCTTCATCGGCGTCATCGTGCTCATCATCTGGGTTTCCCAGTACACCGACTGGGGATCGTCCGCCCGACGGAAGGCTACCGAGTGGAAGTACGCCATCAACAACTCCCGCTTCGGACGAGCTCTCCCCGGATGGCTCCCCTTCGGAGGAGGACGTCCCAGCGAGATCCATCGCGACGAAGCACTGAGTCTTCGCGACCTCCGGCGACGTCGGTCCGAGGAGTCGCTGGACGTCGACTCGGAGCACAACGCCGTCATCATCCGCGAAGGCTCGAGGAACACGAGGCGAAGTCGGAGCCGACCCCTCAGCTTCAGCGACGACCGAGAGTCTCCCCGAACCCACACCACCCGCACCGGCCGGACGCCTTCGATCGCATCCAACTACTCTCGAGCCCCGTCGCGCAGTCGGTCCCGCAGTCGATCGTCTATCGGGTCGCGGCTTCAGTTCGACTCCGAAAGCGATCTCCGAACCAGCCATCGGTCGCGATCGCGAACGCCAGGCCCGAACGTCCCGATCCCAGCGACCTGGCGCCGATAGAACCCGACCGCGAACCCCACCCATGATATACCCCTATGTATACACTCTCTGCTACTTAGCCCCTGCCACTAACCATTGCCTGCTCCTTCTGCTACTGCCCAAGGGAGTACTTCCGGTCACAGTTCCTGTACCGGAAGTCCACTTCCGGCCCCGGGCAGTGTGCGGACTTGGGAGTCCTTCAGTACCAGATCATGGTTCCGTTGTAAAGTGGCTGAGGGGTCTGGCCTGCCAAGGCCGGACCTCCTCAGTGTTGATAGAATGTAGGTGATGGTGTTACCTTTCCTCCACTGCTTCCTACTAACTTCCGGCCTCTTCCGGTTGTAACTATCTATATCCGATAATAGCTTCCGCCCAACTCTGCTCCCATCGCAAAGGCTATCAAAAGGGACTCAGTGTGCTCCTGTGCAGCACAAGCTCCTACATTCTGATCTTGGGGTCCCTTTTAAATCCATTTTATTAAAACCTTAAATACTATATTAATATAATTATTATTATTATAATTAATATAATAATTATTAATATAATTATATTAAGGGCTGCTGCAAGCACTGCTGATCTCAACAGTGACATTGAGGAGGGAGCTGCAAGTCTATTGAGACTACACACTGTCAGTTCCTTTGAACAAATTTAATGCAAATAATATTTTTTTCAAGGTCTGCCAGAGAATTCCGACAAAATTGGTGGAGCTGATATATAAACTGTAGCCAGACCTTGCCACTGCTGGAAGAGCTGTCAACAACAGGTGCTACAAGGCAGACTATGGTTAACTCAAATAATCAGGCGTATAAGCCAAGGGAAAACATTATTGTAGCTGCAAAGAACTGCCACTGCTTTACCAACAACCTGTGGACACGCCAAGTACCACCTAACATCAAGGCTGAGAAGGAGAAAGTTGGAATTGCTCACATGTCCCCAAACTACGGCTGGTGCCACCTGTTAGCATCTTGCATCTCTTTTGTGCAAAACTTTTCTAATGGTGTTTTTTTTTCAGCCTCAATGAATGCTTGGGAATTGGAAAAGCTGTTCGTGCATTGAAATCCACTGAGAAATGCCCAGCCTTCATCAGTGACACCAAGGAGCTCATCAACTCAGCATGGGACAAAACAAAAGATATTTCACAGCTGGTCCAGAAAGCTTCTCTGGATGTGTACCTGAAGGCCAAAGCTCACTACAAAGTGGGTTCCTCAATTTCAATCCATTTCTTGATGATGTATCATTGAAGGAGTTTGATGCTGCCTTTGCGCTGAAGGTGTTGGCCCTTACATCAGCTATGGCAATGGGTAAAAACCAAATTTATCTGGGATGCTTCATTCATTTTCTCATTTTCAGTCTTCTGCTTCTGCTGGCATGGTGGATGTTCTACTGGGACCCGATTTTGCCGCATTGGAATGGGCCAGATGAACCATCCCTGCTCTAACTGTGGCCACATTCCCATGAATATACGTTCCCACTAACAACACCTACTCAGCTATTCAAATATTTACTTCATAGATCATGACGGCATAGTTCAATCCCACTTTATTGTTTCTTTTTCCATTTCATGTTTTGAATTTGTGCTTAACAAAGCTTTGTTTCACCTTTACTTTTACATTTAATGAAAAAAATATCTGATGCAATCAATCTCAAATGCAACAAAAATGTAAATTAAAAGCATTGGCATGGAATTGTAAGCTGCTAAGGAAGTTGTGGGCTGTGAAGCTCCGCGGTCACCTATTGCGCTCTGCGCCATATAATTGTATTTTTGCATGTTTAAAGTTAAGGAAATAAAAGGTACCATCGGCAAGCCGAAAGTAAGCTCTTTTCTCCCAAAAACCGACTGCCCCGAGTATAAAGACCAGGAAATGTTCCTGCTACTAATGGATTCTGCTGTGTCATCTGTATTTTGTTTGAGCGCGCATGAAAAGAGCCTTGGAGCTGCGCGCGAAAACAAAATGCAAATGCCCGCAAGCAGATTCCATTTGTAGCAGGAAAATTTCCTGGTCTTTATACTCGGGGCAATCGGTTTTTGGGAGAAAAGAGCTTACTTTCGGCTTGCCAGTGGTACCTTTTATATATATATGAGGACAAAAGTTTAGTAACCTCTATAGACCGCGGAGCAGCCCTTCAGGCCGCTCCGCGGTCAAAAATTAGTGCTCTAAAGCAAATTTTATACAGCAGCTCATCCATGTTGAGTAGGAAGCCGAAACGATTGCAGTAATGTATTTTATGCTCTTTCCCAGGTCACCACTAGTGTGCTTCAGGTATTGTAGGAGCAGCACGACCAATGACCATGCAGTAATCGCAAAACAATGGAATTGCTACTCTTCTTGTAAACATCTGTGAAATCACAGTAGGGGGTTTAAAGGTGGCTAACACATTCATCTTGTGCTTTTCTCAAATGTCTTTAATATTTTAAACGTTGCTTAAAATGACACTACAACCTCATAAAACATTTTTTGCAGCCATGCATACACATGATGGGCTAAAATCAAAAAACACTGAGAATAATGCAGATGAGCTCACTGTTATGGAACGCATTCTGGCTAAACCAGGACATGTCTGGACCAAAGAACTGATAAACCGAGGCTGGAAATCCATAGTAGAAGAGCACAATCATATTATATCCGTTCAGCCAACCATGAAAGAGTTTTTGAAGAATACAAATAAAAATTCAGATCCAATGATTCCACTGCTTGACAGTAACCGTGTGGTTTTACATCATCGTTTGGAGGATAATAAGACATCTGATTATATACATGCATCATGGGTCAATAAAGATAGTCACCAACCCTACATACTAACACAAATTCCATTGTCTGACACTACAACTGACTTTTGGCAGCTGGTTTGGCAAGAAGACATTTCAGTTATTGTTTGCTTTGAGGATTCATCCACCGACCAAAGAAAAAATCACTTTTTTCCCATGAAGCTCAATGAATCTTTACGCTTCAAAGAAAAATGGTGTTCATATTGTGATG
>JASANA010011767.1:0-67329 GCA_030248095.1 Ptycholaimellus sp. GST1_10 | reverse complement strand
CTCCGACTTCGTCTCCAGCCAGGGGAGTCTGGAGCCCCTGCCTCCGTCCCAGCTGGACATGGCCTCCGCGGCGCCGGTCTATGCTCCTGAGGCGGTAGAGAGTCATCGCTACCCCCTGGTGCCGGGGCCGGGCGGGAAGCCGATGGCCTCCTTCCGTCTCTACCGACTGGCCATCGACTACGCGAACCAGACGCCCAGCATCCTCTACGACACCCTACACATCGACGAGAAGCGCATCCTCATGGCTCACATGACGGCTGTGCAGCGGCGGGAACTGACCTACAAGGACCCTAAGACCGGCAACTCCGTCTTCACGGTGGCCCAGCTGATTGCGAACGGGAAATGCTGCGGCAACGCCTGCCGACACTGCCCCTATGACCTTGTCAATGTTCCCGATAGCCTCAGGAGGACTAAGATTTGGAATGGCGCCTTTTGGGTTTAGCCAGTCCTGCTAGTCGCCTAATTTCATCCTACTGGCCTATTTTATGTTAGTTATTATAGCGCTATATTTGAGGCAAAAGGAGATTATTCCAAAACTGGACTAAGAAAACTTGTGGAATGAACACATGAATCTTAAATTAACCGATGAACAAACGAAACAATAGCACACAGAGACATGTAATAAATAAAATTCAATTCAGCAAAATGCAAAATGAAAATGAGTGAATTGAAGACGTGAAGCGAACTCGGCGCCACCACATAACGCAGCTTCTGCCGGAGGCCAAAGGCCTGGTGCCTTGTCCCAAATGTGGCTCCTGGAAACCCATGAACACCCTCTGCGGTTTTTCTAGTCCGTTGCTAGGTCCGCTGCTCTCATTTCCAACATTTTTAGGCAAGTGCTACGAAAAAATTCGGGATGAAACAAACCTGATCAAGAAGCAGCTGCTCGATTACGACCCCTACTTCAAGGTTAGGGCAGGAAAAAAAGCGGAGCAAAATATGTAAGAAAGTGATGATTGTAGGGGGAGATTCCGGATGAGGAAGCCGTGGTCTGCTACCAGGGCGAAAGCCAAGAGGGATTGGAAGGAAAAAGGGTGCTGGAGATGGACAAGCCCAGACCTTCTTGGTTCCCAGACAACCTCCGCAAGCGCTTTGGTGATATTAGCTCCTGATACTCTACGTTTGCTTCTTGCTTTCTTGTTCTTTATCACATCTAACAATGCTCTTCCCAAATTACGTCACACATTTCAAAATAAGTGCATTTTGAGCATAAAGTCATAGCTGGTTTGCCTAAATGCTAACGGTTTTTCAAATGAACAAGCGCAAAATGTGGGTCTTATGAAGAAGGTTACCGTATCATGGACCATTTTGGATGCTGACTTCGCATGCTGCTCTGGCCGCCCATCTTCCACCCCTTCTTATTCGTGTAGAAACCTCTGGCTGCTGCAGCTACTTAGGAGGCATGGCCACAGCAGCTCTGTCAGAGATCGGCATAGATGTTGGGATAGTTTTTGGGCGGAGGAAGGATTTGAAGGAGGCAGTGTGGTTGAGGATGTGACAGCGATGGAGCAGATGGAGTCGAAGGACGCTATGACGCAGGCGGTGGAGCCGGACTACATCCCACCCGACGACTTCTACATCAAGTACAAGAAACTCGAGCGCCAACTGGAGCTCCTCGAGGTCCAGGAAGACTATATCAAGGAGGAGATGCGCAATCTCAAGAAGGAACTCATCCACGCCCAGGAGGAGGTCAGCAGCTCATCTAGCCTCCTAAGGATGTCCTCATCTAGCCTAAAGGAGGCTTGTAGGTGAAGCGTATCCAGTCGGTGCCGCTGGTGATCGGGCAGTTCCTGGAGGCGGTGGATGGGCAGACGGCCATCGTGGGCTCCACCACCGGCTCCAACTACTTCGTCCGCATCCTCTCCACCCTGGACCGGGAGCTGCTCAAGGCCGGGGCCTCCGTGGCCCTCCACAAGTACAGCAACAGCCTCGTGGACATCCTGCCCCCAGAGGCGGACTCCTCCATCGCCATGATGCGCCCCGACGAGAAGCCCGACATCTCCTACGCCGACATCGGAGGACTGGACATCCAGAAGCAGGAGGTCCGAGAGGCCGTCGAACTCCCCCTCACCCACATACAGCTCTACCAGCAGATCGGCATCGACCCTCCTCGCGGCGTCCTCCTTTACGGACCTCCTGGTGCCTCTACCTCTTCCCTTCCTCCATCTCTTTCAGCCTCATCCTACTCCTCCCTCCACTTGAGGTTGTGGGAAGACAATGTTGGCGAAGGCGGTGGCGCACCACACTTCGGCCTCCTTCATCCGCGTGGTGGGCTCGGAGTTTGTGCAGAAGTACCTGGGGGAGGGGCCAAGGATGGTTCGCGACGTCTTCCGCCTCGCCAAGGAAAACTCCCCCTCCATCATCTTCATCGACGAAATCGACGCCATTGCCACCAAACGCTTCGATGCTCAGGTTCTTTCCACCCTTCCATGTTCCTCTTCACTGGTGGGTGGACCTGAACTAATGGATGATTGACAGACGGGTGCTGATCGCGAAGTGCAACGTATTCTGCTGGAGCTCCTGAACCAGATGGACGGCTTCGAGCAGAGCACCAACGTGAAGGTGAGAGGCTCGCGAAGTCTAAAATGAGTAGAGGAGAGGGTAGGGATGGAATTGTAGGTGATCATGGCGACGAACCGTCAGGACACTCTTGACCCAGCCCTGCTGCGCCCGGGACGATTGGACCGGAAGATCGAGTTCCCGATGCCAGACCGTCGGCAGAAGCGCCTCGTCTTCTCCACCATCACCGCCCGCATGAACCTCTCCGACTCCGTGGACCTGGAGTACTACGTCGCCCGTCCCGACAAGATCAGCGGCGCCGACATCAACTCCATCTGCCAGGAGGTTCCCTTCCCACCACCCACCAAAGACACCTTTCTTCCAAAACAGCGTCTTGCAGGCGGGTATGCATGCTGTGCGCGAGAACCGCTACATAGTCCTTCCCAAGGATTTCGAAAAGGCTTACAAGGCTGTCATTCGGAAGGATGAAATGGACTTCGAGTTCTACAAGTAGACCTCTGTCACTTTACTGTCTCTCTTGCTCTAATTGTCGTATTATCCGTGATTGTATTCTCACTTGCTTTCATCGGCTTCCGTTTGCGTCTCAATATTTTGCTTTTGACGCCTACCGTTTCTCTTCTCAAAAAGGTTCCATAAATTTCGTTTCCATCAAGGCATAAACATTTTGGACAGAACAAAGACAGTCCAATTTAGCTTAATTATCCCCGAAATCAATTGCACATTTTCGAGAGTTGCATTAGCCATTATTTAGCTTGACAGCCTTAAAAAAATCTCCATTCCACAAACCTTAATTTTTTCGAATTCAATCGGTTCCAAGAATTACTCCATAATTTAATCAAGTAAACACAAGAAATAATTTAGGTTGGATGAAATGCTCTGTTTTTGAGTTACTATTTTGCAGCATGTTTTTGAATAGTTTTGAAGTTCAATAGATAGCAATGGATGCCAATTTGGCAGTGTGTGTGGTGATGGAAGGACCTATGGGGTAAGGCGCTTAGGATCACGCGGGAATAGGGAGGAGAGGCGAACGTTGTGCAGTCCCAAGAAGAGCATCGTCACCCGCTCCATTCCTGCTCCCAGTACTCATGAATTGATCTGGATGAAAGGGGCTGAGGCTGTTTGGAATGAGACCGATGCCGCCGCCGGCGTGAGGTGGGCAGCCGTACTTGAAAGCGTCGATGTAGGCCTGGACCTTGGAGACGTTGATGTCGTGAGCTTTCGTCTTTTCCAGCAGGAGTTCCGGGTCGTGGATCCGCTGCGCCCCCGACAAAATCTCCTCGCCTCAACGCCCTTCCTATCTCTCTCCACCAACTGAGGCTAGGTCAACTGTGCTGGGCGAACCTCGCATGAACATGTCGTAGGAGTTGGAGAACTTGTTGTCCTCAGGGCTGGGCATGGTGTAGAAGGGGCGGACGGCGAGTGGGTACTTGTCCAGGATGTAGAAGTCCGTGTGGTACTTCTCCTTCACCAGCTTGCCCAGCAGCTTCCTGCCCCATTTCTTAGCTCCAGTCCATGAAAGGAGATAAAAGGAGGGGAGGACTCGTTGGGCGTGGAAAGATCCTCAGTATCCTCCATCTCCACCCCGGCAGCCTTGAGCATGGCTACTCCCTCAGAGTAACGTAGTACCAGAGCCGGCTCCACCCATTCGAAGGGCGCCGCTGGATACTGCTTACCCACAGCCTCTATCTCGGCCGCGCACTGCGTTTGCAGACCCTGCCAGTATTTGGATGTCAGAACTAGTCGAAGGAGGCAGGAAGGAGCATTGCCTTGAAGATGCTGATGAATAGCTCGCCGATGGTCTGAACAACTTCGTGGTAGTGGAACTTGAAGGCCATCTCCAGGTCGAGGCCCACAAACTCGGTCATGTGACGGTGGGTGTTGGAGTCCTCTGCTCGAAAAACGGCGCCCACCGTGAACACCTCAACACCGCGCCTCACATGCATTCCCCACAAAGAGCCAGCAGCAGTGACCTTGTCAAAGTCGGCAGCGATGGCCATCTGTTTGTACAGCTGCGGAGATTGTGCAAGATAGGCGTTGCCCTTGAAGTAGCTGACCGTGAAAACATTAGCGCCGCCCTCACTAGCCGCTGAGATGATCTTAGGCGTGTGGATCTCCACAAATCCCTTCGCTGTCAACGTCTCCCTCAAGCCAGCTTAGCATGTGATCCTTAGCATTTGAAGAGGAAAGAAAACCGGAATAGGCGGCAAAGCGCAGCCTGTAGGCGAAAGATGGCCTGTGAGGTTGGCGTGCGTAGGTCGAGGACTCGGTTGTCCAATCGCGTGTCCAAGTTCACCGTGCTGAGCCCCTCCGGCGTCTCCTCCTGCGACCGTGCCGCGTCCTCAATCTGCAGCGGCAGTCGCGGTTCTGCCAGGCTCACCGCAAATATCTGCATTTCCTTCCCATTCATGTCTTGTCATGGATGATGGGAAAGGACAGGGAAGACCTTGGTGGCATGGAGCTCGGCAAGGTGCTGGGTGCAGGAGGTGATGGGTGAGGGGACGGTGCGAATGGCGCCGGTCACGTCCAGGATGCTCTCCCGTGGCAGTCCAGCGGTCCACTTGACGAACTGCTTGGAGACTGCCTCGCCCACGGACAGGATGGCCTGGGCTGTGTAGTGCTGGAAAGGGCAGGGAAGACCTTGGTGGCATGGAGCTCGGCAAGGTGCTGGGTGCAGGAGGTGATGGGTGAGGGGACGGTGCGAATGGCGCCGGTCACGTCCAGGATGCTCTCCCGTGGCAGTCCAGCGGCCCACTTGACGAACTGCTTGGAGACTGCCTCGCCCACGGACAGGATGGCCTGGGCTGTGTAGTGCTGGAAAGGGCAGGGAAGACCTTGGTGGCATGGAGCTCGGCAAGGTGCTGGGTGCAGGAGGTGATGGGTGAGGGGACGGTGCGAATGGCGCCGGTCACGTCCAGGATGCTCTCCCGTGGCAGTCCAGCGGTCCACTTGACGAACTGCTTGGAGACTGCCTCGCCCACGGACAGGATGGCCTGGGCTGTGTAGTGCTGGAAAGGGCAGGGAAGACCTTGGTGGCATGGAGCTCGGCAAGGTGCTGGGTGCAGGAGGTGATGGGTGAGGGGACGGTGCGAATGGCGCCGGTCACGTCCAGGATGCTCTCCCGTGGCAGTCCAGCGGTCCACTTGACGAACTGCTTGGAGACTGCCTCGCCCACGGACAGGATGGCCTGGGCTGTGTAGTGCTGGAAAGGGCAGGGAAGACCTTGGTGGCATGGAGCTCGGCAAGGTGCTGGGTGCAGGAGGTGATGGGTGAGGGGACGGTGCGAATGGCGCCGGTCACGTCCAGGATGCTCTCCCGTGGCAGTCCAGCGGTCCACTTGACGAACTGCTTGGAGACTGCCTCGCCCACGGACAGGATGGCCTGGGCTGTGTAGTGCTGGAAAGGGCAGGGAAGACCTTGGTGGCATGGAGCTCGGCAAGGTGCTGGGTGCAGGAGGTGATGGGTGAGGGGACGGTGCGAATGGCGCCGGTCACGTCCAGGATGCTCTCCCGTGGCAGTCCAGCGGTCCACTTGACGAACTGCTTGGAGACTGCCTCGCCCACGGACAGGATGGCCTGGGCTGTGTAGTGCTGGAAAGGGCAGGGAAGACCTTGGTGGCATGGAGCTCGGCAAGGTGCTGGGTGCAGGAGGTGATGGGTGAGGGGACGGTGCGAATGGCGCCGGTCACGTCCAGGATGCTCTCCCGTGGCAGTCCAGCGGTCCACTTGACGAACTGCTTGGAGACTGCCTCGCCCACGGACAGGATGGCCTGGGCTGTGTAGTGCTGGAAAGGGCAGGGAAGACCTTGGTGGCATGGAGCTCGGCAAGGTGCTGGGTGCAGGAGGTGATGGGTGAGGGGACGGTGCGAATGGCGCCGGTCACGTCCAGGATGCTCTCCCGTGGCAGTCCAGCGGTCCACTTGACGAACTGCTTGGAGACTGCCTCGCCCACGGACAGGATGGCCTGGGCTGTGTAGTGCTGGAAAGGGCAGGGAAGACCTTGGTGGCATGGAGCTCGGCAAGGTGCTGGGTGCAGGAGGTGATGGGTGAGGGGACGGTGCGAATGGCGCCGGTCACGTCCAGGATGCTCTCCCGTGGCAGTCCAGCGGTCCACTTGACGAACTGCTTGGAGACTGCCTCGCCCACGGACAGGATGGCCTGGGCTGTGTAGTGCTGGAAAGGGCAGGGAAGACCTTGGTGGCATGGAGCTCGGCAAGGTGCTGGGTGCAGGAGGTGATGGGTGAGGGGACGGTGCGAATGGCGCCGGTCACGTCCAGGATGCTCTCCCGTGGCAGTCCAGCGGTCCACTTGACGAACTGCTTGGAGACTGCCTCGCCCACGGACAGGATGGCCTGGGCTGTGTAGTGGTGGAAAGGGCAGGGAAGACCTTGGTGGCATGGAGCTCGGCAAGGTGCTGGGTGCAGGAGGTGATGGGTGAGGGGACGGTGAGAATGGCGCCGGTCACGTCCAGGATGCTCTCCCGTGGCAGTCCAGCGGTCCGCTTGACGAACTGCTTGGAGACTGCCTCGCCCACGGACAGGATGGCCTGGGCTGTGTAGTGCTGGAAAGGGCAGGGAAGACCTTGGTGGCATGGAGCTCGGCAAGGTGCTGGGTGCAGGAGGTGATGGGTGAGGGGACGGTGCGAATGGCGCCGGTCACGTCCAGGATGCTCTCCCGTGGCAGTCCAGCGGTCCACTTGACGAACTGCTTGGAGACTGCCTCGCCCACGGACAGGATGGCCTGGGCTGTGTAGTGCTGGAAAGGGCAGGGAAGACCTTGGTGGCATGGAGCTCGGCAAGGTGCTGGGTGCAGGAGGTGATGGGTGAGGGGACGGTGCGAATGGCACCGGTCACGTCCAGGATGCTCTCCCGTGGCAGTCCAGCGGTCCACTTGACGAACTGCTTGGAGACTGCCTCGCCCACGGACAGGATGGCCTGGGCTGTGTAGTGCTGGAAAGGGCAGGGAAGACCTTGGTGGCATGGAGCTCGGCAAGGTGCTGGGTGCAGGAGGTGATGGGTGAGGGGACGGTGCGAATGGCGCCGGTCACGTCCAGGATGCTCTCCCGTGGCAGTCCAGCGGTCCACTTGACGAACTGCTTGGAGACTGCCTCGCCCACGGACAGGATGGCCTGGGCTGTGTAGTGCTGGAAAGGGCAGGGAAGACCTTGGTGGCATGGAGCTCGGCAAGGTGCTGGGTGCAGGAGGTGATGGGTGAGGGGACGGTGCGAATGGCGCCGGTCACGTCCAGGATGCTCTCCCGTGGCAGTCCAGCGGTCCACTTGACGAACTGCTTGGAGACTGCCTCGCCCACGGACAGGATGGCCTGGGCTGTGTAGTGCTGGAAAGGGCAGGGAAGACCTTGGTGGCATGGAGCTCGGCAAGGTGCTGGGTGCAGGAGGTGATGGGTGAGGGGACGGTGCGAATGGCGCCGGTCACGTCAAGGATGCTCTCCCGTGGCAGTCCAGCGGTCCACTTGACGAACTGCTTGGAGACTGCCTCGCCCACGGACAGGATGGCCTGGGCTGTGTAGTGCTGGAAAGGGCAGGGAAGACCTTGGTGGCATGGAGCTCGGCAAGGTGCTGGGTGCAGGAGGTGATGGGTGAGGGGACGGTGCGAATGGCGCCGGTCACGTCCAGGATGCTCTCCCGTGGCAGTCCAGCGGTCCACTTGACGAACTGCTTGGAGACTGCCTCGCCCACGGACAGGATGGCCTGGGCTGTGTAGTGGTGGAAAGGGCAGGGAAGACCTTGGTGGCATGGAGCTCGGCAAGGTGCTGGGTGCAGGAGGTGATGGGTGAGGGGACGGTGAGAATGGCGCCGGTCACGTCCAGGATGCTCTCCCGTGGCAGTCCAGCGGTCCGCTTGACGAACTGCTTGGAGACTGCCTCGCCCACGGACAGGATGGCCTGGGCTGTGTAGTGCTGGAAAGGGCAGGGAAGACCTTGGTGGCATGGAGCTCGGCAAGGTGCTGGGTGCAGGAGGTGATGGGTGAGGGGACGGTGCGAATGGCGCCGGTCACGTCCAGGATGCTCTCCCGTGGCAGTCCAGCGGTCCACTTGACGAACTGCTTGGAGACTGCCTCGCCCACGGACAGGATGGCCTGGGCTGTGTAGTGCTGGAAAGGGCAGGGAAGACCTTGGTGGCATGGAGCTCGGCAAGGTGCTGGGTGCAGGAGGTGATGGGTGAGGGGACGGTGCGAATGGCACCGGTCACGTCCAGGATGCTCTCCCGTGGCAGTCCAGCGGTCCACTTGACGAACTGCTTGGAGACTGCCTCGCCCACGGACAGGATGGCCTGGGCTGTGTAGTGCTGGAAAGGGCAGGGAAGACCTTGGTGGCATGGAGCTCGGCAAGGTGCTGGGTGCAGGAGGTGATGGGTGAGGGGACGGTGCGAATGGCGCCGGTCACGTCCAGGATGCTCTCCCGTGGCAGTCCAGCGGTCCACTTGACGAACTGCTTGGAGACTGCCTCGCCCACGGACAGGATGGCCTGGGCTGTGTAGTGCTGGAAAGGGCAGGGAAGACCTTGGTGGCATGGAGCTCGGCAAGGTGCTGGGTGCAGGAGGTGATGGGTGAGGGGACGGTGCGAATGGCGCCGGTCACGTCCAGGATGCTCTCCCGTGGCAGTCCAGCGGTCCACTTGACGAACTGCTTGGAGACTGCCTCGCCCACGGACAGGATGGCCTGGGCTGTGTAGTGCTGGAAAGGGCAGGGAAGACCTTGGTGGCATGGAGCTCGGCAAGGTGCTGGGTGCAGGAGGTGATGGGTGAGGGGACGGTGCGAATGGCGCCGGTCACGTCAAGGATGCTCTCCCGTGGCAGTCCAGCGGTCCACTTGACGAACTGCTTGGAGACTGCCTCGCCCACGGACAGGATGGCCTGGGCTGTGTAGTGCTGGAAAGGGCAGGGAAGACCTTGGTGGCATGGAGCTCGGCAAGGTGCTGGGTGCAGGAGGTGATGGGTGAGGGGACGGTGCGAATGGCGCCGGTCACGTCCAGGATGCTCTCCCGTGGCAGTCCAGCGGTCCACTTGACGAACTGCTTGGAGACTGCCTCGCCCACGGACAGGATGGCCTGGGCTGTGTAGTGCTGGAAAGGGCAGGGAAGACCTTGGTGGCATGGAGCTCGGCAAGGTGCTGGGTGCAGGAGGTGATGGGTGAGGGGACGGTGCGAATGGCGCCGGTCACGTCCAGGATGCTCTCCCGTGGCAGTCCAGCGGTCCACTTGACGAACTGCTTGGAGACTGCCTCGCCCACGGACAGGATGGCCTGGGCTGTGTAGTGCTGGAAAGGGCAGGGAAGACCTTGGTGGCATGGAGCTCGGCAAGGTGCTGGGTGCAGGAGGTGATGGGTGAGGGGACGGTGCGAATGGCGCCGGTCACGTCCAGGATGCTCTCCCGTGGCAGTCCAGCGGTCCACTTGACGAACTGCTTGGAGACTGCCTCGCCCACGGACAGGATGGCCTGGGCTGTGTAGTGCTGGAAAGGGCAGGGAAGACCTTGGTGGCATGGAGCTCGGCAAGGTGCTGGGTGCAGGAGGTGATGGGTGAGGGGACGGTGCGAATGGCGCCGGTCACGTCCAGGATGCTCTCCCGTGGCAGTCCAGCGGTCCACTTGACGAACTGCTTGGAGACTGCCTCGCCCACGGACAGGATGGCCTGGGCTGTGTAGTGCTGGAAAGGGCAGGGAAGACCTTGGTGGCATGGAGCTCGGCAAGGTGCTGGGTGCAGGAGGTGATGGGTGAGGGGACGGTGCGAATGGCGCCGGTCACGTCCAGGATGCTCTCCCGTGGCAGTCCAGCGGTCCACTTGACGAACTGCTTGGAGACTGCCTCGCCCACGGACAGGATGGCCTGGGCTGTGTAGTGCTGGAAAGGGCAGGGAAGACCTTGGTGGCATGGAGCTCGGCAAGGTGCTGGGTGCAGGAGGTGATGGGTGAGGGGACGGTGCGAATGGCGCCGGTCACGTCCAGGATGCTCTCCCGTGGCAGTCCAGCGGTCCACTTGACGAACTGCTTGGAGACTGCCTCGCCCACGGACAGGATGGCCTGGGCTGTGTAGTGCTGGAAAGGGCAGGGAAGACCTTGGTGGCATGGAGCTCGGCAAGGTGCTGGGTGCAGGAGGTGATGGGTGAGGGGACGGTGCGAATGGCGCCGGTCACGTCCAGGATGCTCTCCCGTGGCAGTCCAGCGGTCCACTTGACGAACTGCTTGGAGAATGCCTCGCCCACGGACAGGATGGCCTGGGCTGTGTAGTGGTGGAAAGGGCAGGGAAGACCTTGGTGGCATGGAGCTCGGCAAGGTGCTGGGTGCAGGAGGTGATGGGTGAGGGGACGGTGCGAATGGCGCCGGTCACGTCCAGGATGCTCTCCCGTGGCAGTCCAGCGGTCCACTTGACGAACTGCTTGGAGACTGCCTCGCCCACGGACAGGATGGCCTGGGCTGTGTAGTGCTGGAAAGGGCAGGGAAGACCTTGGTGGCATGGAGCTCGGCAAGGTGCTGGGTGCAGGAGGTGATGGGTGAGGGGACGGTGCGAATGGCGCCGGTCACGTCCAGGATGCTCTCCCGTGGCAGTCCAGCGGTCCACTTGACGAACTGCTTGGAGACTGCCTCGCCCACGGACAGGATGGCCTGGGCTGTGTAGTGCTGGAATGGGCAGGGAAGACCTTGGTGGCATGGAGCTCGGCAAGGTGCTGGGTGCAGGAGGTGATGGGTGAGGGGACGGTGCGAATGGCGCCGGTCACGTCCAGGATGCTCTCCCGTGGCAGTCCAGCGGTCCACTTGACGAACTGCTTGGAGAATGCCTCGCCCACGGACAGGATGGCCTGGGCTGTGTAGTGGTGGAAAGGGCAGGGAAGACCTTGGTGGCATGGAGCTCGGCAAGGTGCTGGGTGCAGGAGGTGATGGGTGAGGGGACGGTGCGAATGGCGCCGGTCACGTCCAGGATGCTCTCCCGTGGCAGTCCAGCGGTCCACTTGACGAACTGCTTGGAGACTGCCTCGCCCACGGACAGGATGGCCTGGGCTGTGTAGTGCTGGAAAGGGCAGGGAAGACCTTGGTGGCATGGAGCTCGGCAAGGTGCTGGGTGCAGGAGGTGATGGGTGAGGGGACGGTGCGAATGGCGCCGGTCACGTCCAGGATGCTCTCCCGTGGCAGTCCAGCGGTCCACTTGACGAACTGCTTGGAGACTGCCTCGCCCACGGACAGGATGGCCTGGGCTGTGTAGTGCTGGAAAGGGCAGGGAAGACCTTGGTGGCATGGAGCTCGGCAAGGTGCTGGGTGCAGGAGGTGATGGGTGAGGGGACGGTGCGAATGGCGCCGGTCACGTCCAGGATGCTCTCCCGTGGCAGTCCAGCGGTCCACTTGACGAACTGCTTGAAGACTGCCTCGCCCACGGACAGGATGGCCTGGGCTGTGTAGTGCTGGAATGGGCAGGGAAGACCTTGGTGGCATGGAGCTCGGCAAGGTGCTGGGTGCAGGAGGTGATGGGTGAGGGGACGGTGCGAATGGCGCCGGTCACGTCCAGGATGCTCTCCCGTGGCAGTCCAGCGGTCCACTTGATGAACTGCTTGGAGACTGCCTCGCCCACGGACAGGATGGCCTGGGCTGTGTAGTGCTGGAATGGGCAGGGAAGACCTTGGTGGCATGGAGCTCGGCAAGGTGCTGGGTGCAGGAGGTGATGGGTGAGGGGACGGTGCGAATGGCGCCGGTCACGTCCAGGATGCTCTCCCGTGGCAGTCCAGCGGTCCACTTGACGAACTGCTTGGAGACTGCCTCGCCCACGGACAGGATGGCCTGGGCTGTGTAGTGCTGGAATGGGCAGGGAAGACCTTGGTGGCATGGAGCTCGGCAAGGTGCTGGGTGCAGGAGGTGATGGGTGAGGGGACGGTGCGAATGGCGCCGGTCACGTCCAGGATGCTCTCCCGTGGCAGTCCAGCGGTCCACTTGATGAACTGCTTGGAGACTGCCTCGCCCACGGACAGGATGGCCTGGGCTGTGTAGTGCTGGAATGGGCAGGGAAGACCTTGGTGGCATGGAGCTCGGCAAGGTGCTGGGTGCAGGAGGTGATGGGTGAGGGGACGGTGCGAATGGCGCCGGTCACGTCCAGGATGCTCTCCCGTGGCAGTCCAGCGGTCCACTTGACGAACTGCTTGGAGACTGCCTCGCCCACGGACAGGATGGCCTGTGCCGTGTAGTGCTGGTGGCGAAGGACCAGGAAGCAGTTCTTCCCTGCCGCCCGCGATGTGTGCAGACGAGCTCGTACAGTCACCTCCACAATTCTTTCTCTCCCCTACTTTTCCACCAGCCAAGTGCTCCTCACCTCCTGGTCTTTCAGCGCCGGTGTGATGTCCTTGACGAGGGTGAATGCGATGTTTTTCTTCTCCGAGGACTGGATGAGAGGATAGATGCCGTAGAGATCCTTGGACACATCCGATTCCTCCTTTCCATCGCCCTCTGCTGCCCGAGCCTCGGCCGCCTAGCAAGGCATGGAGGAATTTGGGAATATGGAAGAGAAGGTGGGAAAGAAATGAAACCGCGGCTTTCTTGGCAGCCTTCTCGGCTTCCTTCTTGGCCTTTTTCAGGGCATTCTTGGACGGCCCTTTCTCCTCTTCTCCCGTCATTCTTACCAATGAATGCTCCTTAGCCTCAGCTTTTAAGCCTGAGGCAGGGGATGCTTTCAAGTGCTTGGCCAGCTATTACGTCAAGGACTGCGATTCTATCGTAGAACTGCGCGTTTTGGATCGCTCCGAGAGTGCGCCTTTTGTACGCGGGAAAGGCAGGGCCCCCTCCCTCCTACTCCCTCCTTACCTCCCCTGACTCTCATCTTTCGCAAACTCTTTCCCCTCAAAAAACCGAAGAAGAATGGACGTGGACCTTGGACAAGCTGGTGTAGAGCTGAAGCAGGACGAGGAGGGCAACCGCGTCCACGACTCCTTCCTCACCTTCCTCAAAGAGTTCAGCGTCCATCTCCCCCATTGCATAGTCTCGACTTTGACAGCTTTGAAGGTATGAGGAGAAAGGGAAGAAAGTGTACCTGGATCGCCTAGAGGATCTGGCGCACCCGGAGCGCAACACCCTCGCCGTAGACATCCAACATGTCGACCTTCACACCCCAGAACTCGTTCAGCTCATCACCGGCAAATTCTATCAGTTCCAACCTTCACTCCCCACACTGCTAAGCAACGCCTCTCAAACTTGAGGCTGTACCCGTTCCTGTGCAATGCAGTGCGCAGCGCGGCTGAGGATGCGGGGGTGAAGGTGGGCAGCGGGAAGGAGATCTACGTCAGCATCACCAACGTGGCATCCACCGATCGGTTGCTCCCCTTCCCCCTCTTCTGACTGTAGGAAGCTGTTGTGTGTTGTTGAGTGTGCGTGAGCTAACGGCGGAGAAGGTGGGGCAGCTGTTGCGAATCTCAGGGCAGGTGGTGCGAACGCACCCCGTCCACCCGGAGCTGAGTCGCGGGACCTTCGTCTGCCAGGAGTGCAACGCCACCATACCCAACGTTCACCAGCACTTCAAATACACTCTCGTTTCTCCCCTTCTTCTCCTCCTCCCATCACTTGATACTAAGACCAGGGGATGTTTGAAGCCGAAGAAATGCGTGACGGACTCGTGCGCGAACCGGAACAAGTTCACGCTGGACATCCACCGCTCCCACTTCGTGGACTTCCAGAAGCTGCGCATTCAGGAGACGCAGGGGGAGCTACCGCGCGGCTCCATCCCCCGCTCCGTGGAGGTCATCCTGCGGGGGGAGTGCGTGGAGACGGCGCAGCCCGGCGACCGCTGCGACTTCATCGGCTCCCTCATCGTCATCCCGGACGTGGCCCAGCTGGCCATCCCCGGGGCCCGCGCGGAGTCCTCCGCCCGCCACCGCGGCCGCGACGCCGGCGACGGGGGCGACGGACTCCGCGGACTCAAGGCCCTCGGTGTGCGGGACCTCACCTACCGATTCGCCTTCCTCGCCGTCTCCATCTCTCAGACTACTGCCAGGGTGAGCAGGCAGTTCCTCCGCCTTGGCTGCAGTGTGGTGGAAGAAAGAAGCATTGCAGCTGGGCAGCACGGCGATGAATAGGGATGAGGTGTCGGTGGAGGATCTGTGGGCGGCGATGGACGAGGGGATGCGGAAGAAGATGCAGACGATGGCGGGGGACAAGGCCATCTGCAGCCACCTCACCAATTCCCTCTTTCCCGCCGTCTACGGCTCCGAGGAGGTGAAGAAGGGCATCCTCCTCATGCTCTTCGGCGGCGTCCCCAAGAAGACCAAGGAGGGCACCACCCTTCGCGGCGACATCAACGTTTGCATCGTCGGCGATCCTTCCACCGCCAAGAGCCAGATGCTCAAGTAGCATTTCTCAATCCCTGCGCAGATGAGCTGAGGGAGGAATTGAAGGCAAGTGGAGGAGCTGAGCCCTCGTGCGGTGTACACGAGCGGGAAGGCCAGCTCCGCTGCTGGTCTCACTGCCGCCGTCGTCAAGGATGAGGAGTCCTTCGAATTCGTCATAGAAGCCGGGGCTCTTATGCTGGCTGACAATGCTCGACTTTGTCCTCCTCTTCTTTTCAACCTCCTTCAATAGAAGAAGGTTTGTAGGGCGTGTGCTGCATCGACGAGTTCGACAAGATGGACCCCAAGGACCAGGTGGCCATCCACGAGGCCATGGAACAGCAGACCATCAGCATCACCAAGGCGGGAGTCAAGGCCACACTGAACGCTCGCACCTCCGTCCTAGCCGCCGCCAATCCCATCGGCGGACGCTATGACCGACGCCGCTCCCTTCGACACAACGTCAACCTCAGCCCGCCCATCCTCTCTCGCTTCGATCTTTTCTTCATACAGCTTGACGAGGCCAACGAGGTACTCTCTTCTCCTTCCTCTCCTTCATCCCATCTTCACCCCTTCATTTTGAGGGCACGGACTATGCCATCGCCCGTCGCATCGTGGACACACATCGTCTCCTCAACACCGAAATCGAGCGAACCTACTCCATGGAGGACATTCGTCAGTACATCCTATTCGCACGCTGCTTTCGCCCTACCGTTCCCTTCCCTACCTTCTTCTCAGATCCATTGAGGTGTGAGGAGAAAGAATGGTTTTGAGATCAGTGCAGAGGCAGCGGAGGTGATGGTGGCCGAGTACAAGCGACTGCGTCTGCGCGAAGGCTCCGGTGCCTCCATGGGAAGCTGGAAGATCACCGTCCGCCAGCTCGAGTCCCTCATTCGACTCTCTGAGGCCATTGCACGCATGTACCTCAAGCCACAGGTAGCATCTTTCTTTCTCTCTTTCTTCCAGCACCACCCTTCTCCAACTCCCTCTTCTGGCAGGTGGAATCGCGACATGTGCGAGAGGCGGTGAAGCTGTTGAATCAGAGCATCGTGCGAGTGGAGCAGCCGGACGTGGAGCTGGACGAGGAAGCGCAGGAAATGGACTCCATTCACGAAGAGGCCGAGAACCAGGACCCTAACCAAGAGCAGCCCACCCAGCCTCCAGTAAACCTCCTTATGCCTTCTCCATATCATTTGACGCATTGTGAATAGCTTGAAGGCTGGGAAGGAGAAGCATCTGAAGCTGACGTTCGAGGACTACAAGCACATCAGCTCTCTGATCGTCATGCGCATTCGCCAGGAGGAGGAAACGAAAGAGAGTTATTTTGTCTTCCTTGAAGGAGGCATTGGTAGTAATGTGATTAGGGTGTTGAGGTGGTATGAAGGAGGCGGATGTGGTGGCGTGGTACTGCGAGCAGGTGAAGGCTGAAGTGGAGTCGGTGGAGGAGTTGGCGGAGAAGCAGACGCTCTGTGAACGCATCATCCACCGCCTCGTTCACATTGTCACTATTCTCTCCTCCTCTCCCATCACCATTACAAAGGCTTCTAATGACAGGACAATGTCCTGCTCGAGCTGAGGGAAGCGGAAGGAGATTTCCAAGAGACGGAAGAAGGTGGGGAGGAGGCTGGGGCTGGGGCCAAAGAGCCCTCGGCACCCATCCTTGTTGTTCACCCCAATTTTGCTCTGGAGGACGAGTGATTGATTTTCTTTGTCTTTGCGTCTTATCCATAGGTTGTTCACTCTCGCGAAATTGTTCATCTGCCTCCCTGTGAAAGGTCTCGGTTTTACTATGCGTGCGTATTCCCTGGTGGATGTTTTCTCGAGTTCCTGCTGCTTTTGGAGTAAACCTTTCTGGCCATCAATTTTGGATCTCAAACCTTAGCCCTCCATTAGTCTAAACTAACAACTATTCCTTGAGTCCTGGTAAACGAAAGTGAGGAAGTGGAAGAGAGATTTAGAGGTGAGACAAAGAAGGCAGGGTTAGATGCAAAGGCGTGGAAGTGAGAAGGCGGCTGCGGGACAGGAGCTGGGCGGAGAGAGGAAGCAGCGCTCCGCCAGCCTCGCCCTCGCCGCCCGTCCCGGACTCTCCCAGCGCGACACCAACACTCCACAGGAGAACATCATGGACCTCGTTCACTCTCACCCCTTCTTCTCACCCACCTTTGCTCTTCACCAGCCTAATAATTGGAGAAAACGCGCACTCGGCTGGCGGGGGCGCTGAAGGCGAAGCCCGCCCTGGCTCGAGCTCTCTCCACGGAGCTGAAGTCGACGGAGGTGAACACGGAGCTCTCCATCACCGCCTCTCCCGTACCCGCGGACCCCAGCGACGTCAAGAGCTGGCTCCTCGATGTTGGAAGGCGGAAGAGGTGGAGTAGGAGGAGGAGATGAAGTGGTGGTTTGCAGGAGGAGCCAGGGGCAGAGTACTGGCGCTGTCTAGCTGAGGAGCGTCGTAAAGGGCTGGCAGAGGCGCTGGAGGAGAACGAGGTGTTGGTAGCTGAGTGCCAGCAGAAGACCCAGCGCATTGGCCAGGTGAGAGCGGAGGAGGAGGAGGAGGGGGAGAGGGTTAAAGAGAGAAAGCGATTGACAGCTGGAAGCTGAGCTGAAGGAGGTGCGGGAAATGTCGGCTGAGTGGGAAGAGTTGGCGGTGGCGGGCCAGCGCTATGCTGCCATCCTCAAGGAAGCGCTGGAGCACGAGGACCAAGAAGAGCAGGACGACAGCAGCCAGCAGCACAACGAGCAATGAAGCACACAATCACGCATGCCCATGTCTTTCTTTTCTCACCTCTCCCTCCGTCCTTATTTCACTTTTCTTGGTTAGGTCCACTCGTTATATGTGCATTCTAATGGTTGCATTGCAATTGTTTTTCCAGCACTTACCCCAATCTCTGTCGACGATGCATTGTGCTTTTAGCTTATCAGTGCGGTTAGTTTAAAAAACGAAGACAAAGCAAAGAGAAGCAAAAAAGGCAGGAAGTATTTGGCAGGGAATCTAGGCAGCCTGTTTGAAAGGCTCTTTGCGTTCCTCCTTTCCCCAGACGGCGGTGTCGTAGTGGGGATTCTCGATCACCTCAGCATCACGGACGGCTGGCTTCCGGAAAGTCTGACTGCGCTGGTAGCGATTCGTCTTCAGCCAGTTCGGCCTGTCAAGTGTTACAATTGAGGCCAAGGCCAAGAGGGGAGATTGAGGGGAGGAGAGTAGGAGACCGAAGCTTGAAGTGAAGACGCCATTTGCTGTAGGGATTGGCCATGTGGCGTTCGAAGATGACGAACTCGAGGACTTCCTTGGCCACATCTGGATCGCCCAGCAGCAAGCGGCCCCACTGATCGTACACTGCCAGCTTCTGCAGGGCGTGTATCCGCACCGTCACCTCCAAGCCAGACTCTTCTTTCCGCTACTCCCTCCCTCATGTCCCAGCCAAGGAAGTACTTGAGAGTAGACGTTGGACTTATCCAGGAGATATTGACTGCGCACCATGACCACCTCGGGCGCAGTGATGCTCTCCACATACTCCCATTTTATGTTCCTCCAAACCTGTCCTACTTTCCACTTCAGGACAAAAAGGAATAGCCGACCTCAGCTGGATCTCGTTCCAGACTTCGGGGAAGCAGAACTCGGTGACGACTTCGTGCAGCTTTTCTTTGTTGCCTTCCATCATCCACTGGTGGACCTGAGCGTGGAGCTCCTTCAGTTTTTCAAGCTGACAGGCAAAGTAGGCTACTTCTTTGTAGATGTCCAGTGCTTGACGCGCAAAATCAACGCGATTCCAGGCAGGCTCCCGCTCTATGATCATCTTCTCACCGTCCTTATCTTGGTTTTTTATTTTTCCCGGATTCCGTTCCGTAATCGCCTCCCCCACTCGCCCCACCACACTGCCTTTTACTCTCCGCAATAGCACGTTCTTTGCTGAAACATTTGAGCCCTTTAGCACTACAAATTCTGCAAGGTTTTGTCTTGTGCAACTTTTTTGGAAGAACTTCGTGTCTTCGGAGTCTTCCTCGGGAACGTAGTAATCGAAAACTTCACTGCTGTCCGACAGATGAATGTCGCGTTCTCTGGACAGAGGCTGAGGAGGGTGGATGGATAGGAAAGATGGAGGGCCATGGGCTTACCGATCACCCCAGTTGCGCGGCATTTGATGGCCCATCTTGCGCCACTCCTTCATCCTCTCCATCGTCGTCATCTCACCCGCCTTCATCTTCCGTTCCTTCTCAAAGTCCGGCAGGTCAATCTGCAAATGCCACTGCCTCAAGCTCTGCAAGCCTTTGGTGGAGAGAAGGAGAAGGGGCGATAAATAGAATGGGGACCTCGACGAATTTGTTGCCCCTGGCCTCTCGGAAGTTTTCATCCCGATGACGACCGGGTCTTCGGCCGCGTCGCCGCACGCCCAGGAAGCGAAGGAAGTCCAGATCCCGCTCTCGATGATGGTGCACTGCTGCTGTGGAGGCCACCATCACCTCACGGCCCATCCCCAGCACCCCCAATCGCCCGCATCCAACCAGCATCACAGACTTGCCGCTAGCTTCTGCTTTTCCAGCCAGTTTGCATCAGACTGGCTGGGCAGCGACTGATGCGCAGGTAGGCTGTGCAAACTGCGCGCGCGCAAAAGGCGGCCTCTTATCTTCCGGATGGCTGCCAAGAGATTTCTCTCTCTCTCTCCTTGTAACTGGAAAGACAGATGGAAGGGCGTAAGGTCCTCTCGGGTGTGAGACAAAGCCGTTTGCTGAAGCCAAGTGAAGGCAATCTGGAAACGCCTCCATGGAAAGGCGCTCTTCGACAAGTCCCGAAGCACTTGCTCGTTTTTCTGCTAGTAATGTTTGAGAAATGAATTGTAGCATGTTCTGCAACAGCGGCAGGATGGGCGGGCTAAAATTCTGGAGCGCTACCGAGCCTCTGGCTCCCCTTCAGCCCAGGCCATGGACTGGCGCCACTTCGATCAGGCATTCCACCCTGCTTCTTATCCTCCTTTTACCCCCAAATTTACCAACACTTCAGGAAAACCAAGCTCGCTTGGACGACGAAATTCGAGCCTTTGAAGCCGAGGACAGCTCTTACGGTTGGTTGTAGCCCGAAACGGCTGACACCTAGTTCCCCCCCCCATGAGAGTCCCCCCCAAAGCAAGAACCCCCCCATGAAAGTTCCCCCCATGAAGGTTTTCCCCCAAGATTTTACCTACCACACACACCCTGCGCTAACTCGTCCCCTACGCCTTTGGTGAAACTAGGTGAAAATAGGTGAAATTGTGTCTTGTCGAACTAGGCGTCCTTCAATCGGGATTTCTCCCATCCTCTCCTGGGCACAGAGACCGAGTCAGCGCCTATTGAGACATTACAAGCAGCAGTTGAGCACACTATGAAAGACATGAATCTTTAAACCTCCAAAATTCGCGGGTGGGTGGCCTAGTGGTAAAGTTTCCAACTTTACTCTAGGTTGCCCTGGGTTCAATCCCAAGCTCGCTTTCTGCTCCGATTCTTCTCCAGCGTGATGATTATGCCACGCATTCTGCTTCGATTCATACAGCGTGTGACTTCCACGCTTTCTGCTATTCAATGCGTGAGGATTTTTCCACGCATCTTGGGTAAGCGTGTGACTTCCACGCTTATGTTTTGCTCTTGCTGGACTTTTTTTCTGGACTTTTGCTGGACGCCATGGTTGGTCTTTTTTTGAGCCCCACTGGCCTAGGTAGAGAAGGTGCTGCTCGCACTAGTTTTTATTGAGCCCAACTGGAAAAATTGTCGCCCTCATCAATCTTCCATGAGCCACAATTGACCAGACAATGAAGCCTAATTCTTCTATTAGGCCCCAGTGTTTTTTTGGCAAAGCAGGGCGTATGTCCCACATTCCATGGGGGGCCAGAGACACCTTGTCACTAGAAGAGCTGTCAATCCTCGGCATCGAATTCGCCAGAAGGGATCAAAAGAGATCAACGAGAATCTCTGCTTTTTTCTAGAACAGTGGGGCCTAACAGAAGATGAGGCGGCTGACAAATAGTCCCCCCATCAAGTTTCCCCTCATGGAGGTGTACCGGGCCCCCCTTCCATGAAAGATTCAACCCCCCCCCCAATTTTACCTATACCCACACACCCTGCGCTAACTCGTCTCGTCCCATAGTTGATACGGCTAAAACTAGGTGAAAATAGGTGAAATTGTTTCTTGAGGGGAACTAGGCGTTAAAATCGACGCCTAGCCCCCCCCCCAAAACACAAATTTCCCTGTTTAGACTGCCGTATCAACTAGAGGACGTGTTAGCGCAGGGGGGGACCTTCATGGGTGGGGTCCCCCGCTTGGGGGGCCGGTACACCTCCATGGGGGGGGGGGAAACTTGATGGGGGTAGAAAACTTGATGGGGGGGGAACCAGGTGTCAGCCCCCAAAACTGGAATTGGACTTTTTCAAAAGAAAGAACAACAAAGGCAGAGAAGATGACTGGGCTGATCTGATGGAAGCCGTTGAAGTGGAGGAGGAATATGGGACTAGAGAGATGGATGGGATTCCTGACGGTAAGACTTCAAAAAAGGCAGCCAAATATTAATAAAAAGGAAGTTTGAGAGGCAGAGTGTCCCAGTTGCGGAGCGCCGGCTTTGTCAAGCGAAAGCTTAGCCCATCACAGCCTCGTCTCCTGCCTGGCCTGCTCACTTCGCTTTCAGGTGGTTTTTGGTTGGAGAGACTGGAAAAGATGTTTCGTGTGACAGATGAACGAGAAGGACTGGAAGCGGGAGCTGCGGGAGGGTGTGGGGAATGCGCTGGAGTTGCACAAGGACTGCCCTCGGGACGAAGCCCTTCTTGTCTCCACTCGCTGGATGGCTGATCATACTCAGCGTCTTTCTCTTGCCTGCCGCCATTGCCGATTCTCTTTTACCTTTTCATGACTACTTTTCCTCTTGCTTCTTATTTGTTGAGCAAATGTCGTGATTAAAATGCTTCTGGTTGAGGCAAGTAAAAGGAATTCGCAGTTCATCATCAAAATGTTTGCTCGAAAATTCGAAATTATGAAAATGTATGCCAAGAATTGTAAATTTTTGGCGGAAAATTTTATACTTCGATGGTCTGCCAGATGAAAATATTTTGCTTGGCAGACATGGTACGTGGTCTTTTTAATCCACTTATGTACAAGAGTGCCAATGCGAAATATTGGGTGACTGAGCCATTTAGATATTTGTGAAAGGAGCTGTCAGGACAGATCCAGCCATTCCAGATACAGTCATATATATAGTAGGCAAAAAACTAGGTAAAGAAGGGATGCTAGCTGAATCAGTGTTATGCGTCACAAAAGTAACAGATGGAATTGGGATGAACTATGAGTACTACGCTTTGAAATGAAATATGATGCCACATTACACTATCCGTGGACGAACGATAAACGACCCCATAAAACACATATACATCCCTCTTTTCCTCACCTTTACTCTCACTCTGCTATGGCTTCCTATGACATTTATCTTTTATTCAATCTTCTCAGCTTCGCCCTCATAAAAGGTTCCCAATCAAGTTTTGTTGGAGGCAGATAGGAGTTAAATAATTGACAGGCTTGGCCTCGTCACCACTGCTTAGCTGCTACCTATCCCTTGGGGAAAGTGGAAGGAAGGAAGTGGACCTCAGCGTGCCTGCCAAACTTTGTACCCATGTCTTTGTTTTCGGTTAGCTTTTTCTTCACATTAAACCTCTATTTTCTTCCTTTGCAGCCATCAGCCTAAAGCCAGATTTAAGCTTGGAGCTGAATCTGAAACCCAAGGAAATGAAAAGACTCCAGGCTCTCAAGATCATCAATCCACAGCTCAAGGCCATGCTCACTTTCGCTGAAGCCAGCAATGATCGTATTGCTGAATTTGTGCCCATCAGTTCATTTTCCGATACAAATCGAAACACATTGCTAATGCAGGTGGCAGAGGACAAGAAGTTGAGGGATTTTGCAAGGAGCTGTCGAAAAGTGATGGAAACTCATGGACTTGATGGCTTGGATATCGATTGGGAGTTTCCAAGCGATGCTACACAGAAACACGATTTCACTCGCTGGCTTCAGGTTCGCCTCTCCTTCTCGCAACTCATTTTGCTTCTGTCAATTCTTGAAATGCAACAGACACTAAGAAGAGAGTTTTCCAAGTCCAAAAAGAAGCTGCTCATTAGTTCAGCTGTAGCAAACGCATACGTTATCATTCGCGAGGCGTATGACGTTCCAGCTTTAAATGAGTAAGTCTACCGAGCAAATTCCTTCTATTTCGCACCATGCCACGAAAGCAGGTATCTGGACTTTATCAATCTGATGAATTATGACTTCCACACCTGGCACATTTACTCACCCGTCCTGGGGCATAACGCCCCTTTGAAGCCGAAAGAGCTGGAAATCGGTCCACTGGCTACTGTCAATGGAGTTCTTTACTTTCTTGGCATAGATTTAAGGGGGTGCTAGTGCTATGGCGGCTGCAGGAATGGGCGACTAGAGCGTGGCATGAAAGAGGAATGTGGAAAGAGAAGATTCTTTTCGGCGTCCCTTCCTACGGCCGAGCTTTCCGCCTCCTCAACCGCCATCTCCACGTCCCTTACGCACCCTCCCCCGGCTATGCCGAGCCACAGTTTCGCACCTACGCAGAGGCAGCCATCTTTTTCCTTCTTCACCAATGAAGATGAGCGAAGCTTAGCTCTGAAGGTGTGTCAGTTGGTGAAGGAACCGGGATGGGTGGAGATTTGGGACGAGAAGGCGCGCGTGCCCTATGTCTACAACAATGACACATGGATCTCCTTCGACAATCCGCGCAGTATTCGTGAGAAGGCATCCGCTTTCCATTTCTGCCTCAGAATTTCAGGCTCTTTGTTTTGAGGCGGAGTTTGCGATGAGTGAAGGGATTGGAGGGGTGATGTACTTTGACAATGTTAGCGACGACTTCCAGGCTCTCTGTGACGGAAACACTTCACATCCTATCCTCACAGCCGCATACCATGTTCTTTTTGGCAAGGGGGATTGATATGTTTTCTTCTCTTGATGCCAACTTCGCTATTGACTGCTTTTTTCTCCAGTACCGGTGTTTCCAAGGTCAAACCAATGTCAAAGGTCAAACAAATAATGAGCGTCGTTTATTTTGAATAGATCACTGAGAAGAGAAGCAAGAACCACAACCCTCTTTGCAAAAAAGAACACAATGCAACAAGTTCAGCGCTATGCTATACGCGGCAAAAGACAGAGAAATTGCATATACACAGATTGAAGTGCTGTGCCTTCAAAACGACAGGCAACATTCCTGGGCGGTAGAAAATTTTGTTCGCTGTCGGGTGGAAGTGAAGCTGAGCTTTTGAGGAGGAAGGGTGGAGAAGGAAAGCTCACTCCACTGCTGCTGGGAGGAGGGGAGGCGGGAGTGGCAGTGGGAGTGTCTGAGTAGGGGACTGCCAGAGAAGGGGAGGGAGAGGAGAAGGCGAAGGAGGATGCTGAGAAGGCGGAGGAGGAAGTGAGCGAAGAGAGCAGAGAGGAGGCCAGTCGGCGCCTATTAAAGCAGGATGGAGTGTGTCTGTCGGAGAACGCGCGGCAAGGAGAGGCGGGGAAGGATTGCGCAGGGTGCTGGATTGCGGAGGGAGGGAGAGCGGCGGAGAGAAGAGCGCTAGACGATCTGGGCGCCCTCCTCAAGGCGCTCAACGGAGGTCAAGGGTAGGTTCTTGTTGACGACGTAGAACTGGTACTTGCTGCCGAAGCAGCCCCAGAGGACGGCCACGTTCTCGATGGCGACGTTGAAGGGGATGGTGGCGAGGGCGCCGAGGGTGTAGAGGCCCATCTTCCAGGGCGGGCAACGCAGCGCCGCGAAGGACTTCACCACCCCGAACACGTACATGTACAGGTTCACCGCCCCCACCCACGCCACCAGGAAGTCGAAGATCACGTAGCGCGGCAGCGGCAGCAGCCCTGCCAGGAACACGTTCATCGTCGTGAACGGAAGCCCCGCCCACGCGTACAGCGAACAACCCAGCCATATCTGCACCCTTCTTCCTGCTCATCCTCCCATCCCTACCCTCCTTCTGCTCCAACCTTCTGCCGCCAAGGGATCTCTTTGGAGTGGACCACCAGGAAGATGCCCTGAAGCCAGCGCTTCCTCTGCTGCAGGAAGTCCCACAGGCTGAACGGAGACTTCTCTCGCATTTCTCCTTCAACCACTCTCCTCTAACACTTTCATCCATGCCCTTCAACCTTTCAAACCCTCGACGAAGTTGAAGCTGTAGCCGTCGCGGTAGGCGACCATGGAGAAGTAGCAGTCCTCTGCAATGGATCCATCCGGCCCGTGGTCGAAGCTCACCTTCCGCTCCGCTCCCACCTGAGAGAGAATGTAGTGAGCTTAGTGTATGGATGGTGTGAGAAGGGGATGAATGCCTTGGTGACGACGAAGGATCCCTTCCAGCCGAAGATGGGACGATGGAAGTAGGAGAGCTGGAAGCGGAGCTTTCCCATGTCGTCGGCCACGCGGAAGCTGTCTGACAGAGTCGTGATCCAGTTGATGATCGGCGGGTTGGCATACCTTCAAACTCCCACACTCACACATTCACACACTGCCACACATGAGGCGGCTCACGTGATGACGCCCTGGCCGAACTCGTGCTTCCCATCCGTGCAGAAGTTGACCACCCCGCAAATGCTGTAACTTCCCTTTTTGGGAGCAAGGCGAAGCAGGGGTAGCAGAAGGAGGGAGACCTATTCTCGGTGAGCAGAGTTTCTTCGTCCAAATGACAGATCCAGTCATCATCTCGCAATACGTTCACGTCGTCTTCCAGGCAGTATTGCAGTGCACGGGCCTTAACTTTTTTCCAACTTACGGCTGACACCTGGAGCCCCCCCCCCCCCCCAATGGGTTTCACCCCCCCCCCCCCAAAAGGGTTTCACCCCCCCCCCCCCCCCCGATGAGTTTCACCCCTCCCCCAAGAGTTTCACCCCCCCCCCCCCAAAGGGTATATATTGAAAAAATTTTTATTAGCTCAAAATGCTTCTCTTTACATATCTCGAAATTTAAACTCAAGGAATTTTTTTCTAAACAACTAAATACCTACTTTTTTTACTGAGTCTATACCTAGTTAGTCTATACCGAGTTCGTCATGCTACTAGTTAGTCTATACCGCAATATAGGGCGTAGCCACCTGACTTTTTTAAAGGCTCGCGAGGGACATAGTTAGTCCTTACCGAGTTGAGCACTTTAAAACATCAATGAACTCGGTATAGACTAACTAGTAGGTACTGCCACAGTCATGACCTCGTCGAGGACGAGCATGCGTCTAAGCTTTTGAGTTGGAATCTTGAAAGGTACTCCTGGTAGGGGACAAGCCCCTACTCCTGGTAGGCATGCGCCCGCCATCCGGTATAGACTAACTATGTTTCAAAAAAAAGTAGGTATTTAATCATCTACATGAAAATTCCGTGAGTTTAAATTTCGAGATATGTACAGAAGAGTATTTTAAGCTATAAAAAATTTTTTCAATATAGTACCCATTGGGGGGGGGGGGTGAAACTCTTCGGGGGGGGGGGGGTGAAAGTCATGGGGGGGGTGATACCTTGGGGGGGGGGGGGGTGAAACCCTTCGGGGGGGGGGGGCTCCAGGTGTCAGCCCAACTTACTTGACACGGGCGATGGATTTTGATAATACCTTGAATTTGGCGCCAGTCTTAGTTTTGTAGGACTCCTCTCTGGGAACGACGACTTCTCGACTGCGCGGGTTCTTGGCCAGGTTCACCGACTTGTCCGTCACCACCTCCACGTAGAAGTTCTCGATCCCTGCATCAGAATGAGCTTCAGACAGAGGAGAGAGGATATAAGAGGAGTGACCCGCTCTGAGACAGGTGTCCTGCAACAAAATGTCATTGCATGCCAGACAACATCCACAAATAATGCGGCACGATATTTTTGGCGACGTTGTCGCGGACAAGCTGTGGGAAGTCGCCGCGGGTGACGACACGAATGCAGATGAAAGGCGCCAAGAGCGGCGAAGACTTCAGCTTCACCTTGTCCCGAAACGCATTCTGCCATATCAGCCCTATATCCCCTTTCCTTCCCTTCTCAATTGCTTTCGGACCTACTATGCAAAGGCTAACCAAAAAAGTTGAAGATGCATTGAGGAAGGACTAGAAGAGAAGCAGCACGAAGAAGAAATAGTAGAGAAGCACCGATGAACCCGTAGGCAGCTATTGGATCTATCTGAAATTAAACGTTTTTTGCAAAACTAGTATCGCGGTATCTCTAGCACAAAGACTACTAAATTTCTATGGGCCTGAACGAACTCAAAATGAAAAAGAAAATGATTCCTCTTTCCACATTGAAGGCATGCGAAAGAGAACCTCTTGGTCTTCACTGGGAGCCCATCGAATGCCCCCAGTGAGGAGTTCAAAGGCGATGATGAAGGCAAAGAAAGTGAAGACGTGGCAGGCATGCTTGCCCTCCGCCGTCAGTCCGCCACCACTGATCCATCGCCCCATCCCCGACGCCACATTGAAGGCATGCGAAAGAGAACCTCTTGGTCTTCACTGGGAGCCCATCGAATGCCCCCAGTGAGGAGTTCAAAGGCGATGATGAAGGCAAAGAAAGTGAAGACGTGGCAGGCATGCTTGCCCTCCGCCGTCAGTCCGCCACCACTGATCCATCGCCCCATCCCCGACGCCACATTGAAGGCATGCGAAAGAGAACCTCTTGGTCTTCACTGGGAGCCCATCGAATGCCCCCAGTGAGGAGTTCAAAGGCGATGATGAAGGCAAAGAAAGTGAAGACGTGGCAGGCATGCTTGCCCTCCGCCGTCAGTCCGCCACCACTGATCCATCGCCCCATCCCCGACGCCACATTGAAGGCATGCGAAAGAGAACCTCTTGGTCTTCACTGGGAGCCCATCGAATGCCCCCAGTGAGGAGTTCAAAGGCGATGATGAAGGCAAAGAAAGTGAAGACGTGGCAGGCATGCTTGCCCTCCGCCGTCAGTCCGCCACCACTGATCCATCGCCCCATCCCCGACGCCACATTGAAGGCATGCGAAAGAGAACCTCTTGGTCTTCACTGGGAGCCCATCGAATGCCCCCAGTGAGGAGTTCAAAGGCGATGATGAAGGCAAAGAAAGTGAAGACGTGGCAGGCATGCTTGCCCTCCGCCGTCAGTCCGCCACCACTGATCCATCGCCCCATCCCCGACGCCACATTGAAGGCATGCGAAAGAGAACCTCTTGGTCTTCACTGGGAGCCCATCGAATGCCCCCAGTGAGGAGTTCAAAGGCGATGATGAAGGCAAAGAAAGTGAAGACGTGGCAGGCATGCTTGCCCTCCGCCGTCAGTCCGCCACCACTGATCCATCGCCCCATCCCCGACGCCACATTGAAGGCATGCGAAAGAGAACCTCTTGGTCTTCACTGGGAGCCCATCGAATGCCCCCAGTGAGGAGTTCAAAGGCGATGATGAAGGCAAAGAAAGTGAAGACGTGGCAGGCATGCTTGCCCTCCGCCGTCAGTCCGCCACCACTGATCCATCGCCCCATCCCCGACGCCACATTGAAGGCATGCGAAAGAGAACCTCTTGGTCTTCACTGGGAGCCCATCGAATGCCCCCAGTGAGGAGTTCAAAGGCGATGATGAAGGCAAAGAAAGTGAAGACGTGGCAGGCATGCTTGCCCTCCGCCGTCAGTCCGCCACCACTGATCCATCGCCCCATCCCCGACGCCACATTGAAGGCATGCGAAAGAGAACCTCTTGGTCTTCACTGGGAGCCCATCGAATGCCCCCAGTGAGGAGTTCAAAGGCGATGATGAAGGCAAAGAAAGTGAAGACGTGGCAGGCATGCTTGCCCTCCGCCGTCAGTCCGCCACCACTGATCCATCGCCCCATCCCCGACCGTCCCACCGCGCCGTCCCCTCGTTTAACCCACTCGCAACACAACAAGCTTTTACGAAAACAATCTCCTATTTTGAAGGCTTCGCGCCTATTAAAGGGCTTCAGTGTTGACGATAAATTGACGGCTCATTTGCACCTGCGTCAAGGGAGCTGATTAAACCTGCGTCAACGTCTATGTGGGGTGGGTGGGGCAAGGTGGGGTGATGAGAAAGGATAAAGGCCAGATAGTCTGGTGGCTGGGATTGAAAAAGGCGGAGGGCAGCGTTGGAATGGAGTTCGTCGGTGCGGAAGGCTGCTCGACTAGCCTAGCCACTTCCCTGCCCTGCCCTACTCACCTATTCCTTCCCGCAGCAGCCGAGCCCCAGTCATCCTGGCAGCAAGTGGCATACCCCCACTCCTACCGCCGGGCGCGTAACCTAGCGCGTCGTCATAGCACCCTGCCCCACATCTCGCTACCTCCCCCTCACCCCCTGCCCCCACCCACCCTTTCCTCCCTCCACCTGCTCTTCCCACTTCCCCATCCACCCCTACCCTCCACATTCCCATAAACTATAGCCCAACCTATCACAGCTAAATGGCTAGCAACGCACCCTTCATCTCCTTCATCACCTCCCATTCTCAGAATTATCATCCATGCCTTCCTTCACTTTCTCTCTTTGACGGCTGCTGATTAAAAAGGAAGGATGATTGGAGAGCAGGTTAAAGGAAAAAATGGATGGAAGAGGGAGGAGAAGAGGGCGATGGGGGAAATTGAAGGAAGGGTAGAGGCAGTGGTGGTAGGGTTGGGAGTGTCCCAGGTGGCTGGAATGCCTTGGCTGGATGGAAATTAAAATCCCCTCACCTTCACCCCGCCGCACCAGCTCTCCCCCTTTCCCACCCCCTATTTCCATCACTATTTTAGCCTCTCACACCCTTTTCCAAAGCCCAGTCCAGATCAATCCCTCTAATTGCATCACCCATTTTTCGAAGATTCCCAATCTGCCAAAGAAAATTTGCCAAATTGGCACTGTCAAAGAAGCAGACAGTGCCAATTTCATTTTAGATATAAAGCTATGCCGCAAGTTTTAAATGGAATAACAATGTAATAAACTGTTGTTACTTAGGAAAAGCTACGCACAGCTACAATCAATCCTATAAAAGGGGAAAGCGATGCCACTTGCTGCCTAAGCAACGACATCTCACAACAACTTTTCACTCCCTCTCCCTTCCACTTACTCTTCTACTCACTTCTATTTATGGCCCTCCCTTCATCCATCATGATCAACAAAGCTTACGCAGGGAAGATTCCTAAGCACAGAAGGGTGGTTTGAAAACAAGTTCTATGTAGTTGTGGTTTAAGGCAACGATATGGTTGGGTCAAAGTTCGTGCAATCTGGAGCTCCCAGCTATCATTAACATTTTACGCCTTAGCATTCAGGGGACCATTCAATTATTCATGGCGAAGAAGAAAAACTTCAACCAAACCGAAAAAGCCTCATCAATTTTCAAATATCCATCGCAAGAGGGCAGCTAGGCAACTTTTGTCAAAGGTAAAAGAAAGGGGTCAGGTGAAAGGAGAAAAGAAATTTCAGGTGAAGAAGCCTCAATTATAAAGGAACACCTAACTCCATGTCAGTTGTGGCACGTACAGGAAGGTGGCTGAAGCCTAAGTGTAAATGGAATGAGCATTGGTGCAGTATCACTCCACCAGTCTGTGAGTGCAGTCAGTGGTTGGGTAAAAAGGTGCATGACACAGTGCGGCCTTGGTTTGCGCGCAAATGGGGGGTGGGATGAATCAGAGGTGGGAAGGAGTAAGGGTGGAGTGAGGGTGGCAGGAGAGAGGGTAGGAAGGAGCGGTGCGCTGCATCGATGGGAAGCAGAGGGTCGGCGGAAGACTGGAGTGAGCGCGCACACAAGTTTGTCTTGAGCAAACAAGCACCAAAGCTTCACCTCCCGCCCTACACCGACGCCCATCCTACCCTATCCTACGCACCCCCACTCCCTCCCCTTCCACACCACCTGATTCACCCCACCCACATTGCTCACCCCCTTACCAACCGCTTCAGCTGAAACAATAGGCCCCGTCAGGAGATAAAATTCCTTTCCAAGTGCCCCAACAATGGCTCAGCATTGGCCACGCGAAATATGTCTTTCTTTTACCAGGTCCAAAGCATAAACGGGACTTAAATATTGCAGCCAACGAGCAAAAGCTATTACTTACGGATATTACTTACTTAAAATCGGATCATTTTGTATAATGACGCTTCATGCATCATATTTTCTTCCGTAATCAACCAGGCTTAAATTTTCTAAACAGCCGCAGATTCTATTTTTAAAAGTTGAATCTCCATGAAAGTTTACAAAAGCTCTAAAGGCCAGCTAAGAATAGCATAAGATGGTGTGAGGAAGCAGAGCGGGTCTGGGAGAGAGGCTGGGGCCAGGAAACGCTTGGGGCGAGCATTTTTCAAACTCGGGCAAGCGTGTCTGAACAAACGGCGCTCAGCTGGGAAAACTCAGCCATCTCTTCTTCAATCCCTTACCTGCTCGGCTTCCGAGCTCACATACCCTGTTTTCTCCCTCCCGATTGCTGACCAATCAGCTCTGCTGCAGAAAGGCAGATGATATCAAGGAAGAAAGCTAGACAAAAAGAAAGCTGGGCTAATGAAGCGTTGTATGGGAGGCAGGTGTTGAAGGAGAGGAGGTGAGGGAATGTCTGGGCCCGGAGAGACTGCAAAGAGGCTAAGGTGTGCCCTTGACGGAAGCCCCTGTTGTTGAAGCTGGGTGGCGAGGGCGGGGAGGGAGTGGGAGGGAGGGAGGGAGACAGTGTGGCAAACACTGCGCCCAAAGCCTACAGGGTCCTTTGTCGTCTCCCTTCTTGTGCGGAGACAAAGCTAAGCAGAGCTCAAATAAAGCCATCACCCAACGAATGTTCAGCTCTAGCAATCAGCTTTCTCCAAATAAAGAAGCATTTGATCTAGGCCATAGGTCAGGGCCTTTTTGCCCTTTTGAATGTTGCCTTAGAGAGCGCTGGGGATTGGAGGGCCTTCCTTCGAATGAGACATTGGAAGCGGCCTTCCTTCCTCCCTTGGTTGGCAGGAAAAGGGCACTTCCGCCGATTGGCCAGGCAGAGTAGGAATTGGGTAGAGTAGGAAAGGAAAGCAAGCGAAGTGACATTAGCTGACTAGGTGGAAAGGGGCGGAAGAGGAGATGAAGGCTGATAGGGGAGGAGAGGAGGGGAGAGGCAAAAAGGGAATAATGAGGCCAAAGATGTGCGCCCATTTCCCAGCAGCAGAGGACTGGAGGGCAAAAGCAAGCGGGGAGAGAGGGTGGAGGAGGATGGAAAGGAGGAAGGAGGTGGAGGTCCTAAAATAACATGATAGGGGTCTGGGAGGAAGGAAGCCGGAGGGCGGGCGGGGAAGACGGCGGCGGGTGCTGAGAAAGGCTGCTAGCTAAGGGAGGACGCGCCCAGATGGTTTGCACAGGCGAAACTCGATGAGTTCTGCAATGCCCCTTCCACTCTAGACCTCGCCCGCCATCCTCGCTTAGCTCAACGCTCTCCACCTATCTACTCCTACCTCTTCAATCACTCCTACAGTCACTTTCTCATAAGAAAAGATGTTTAGAAAGCATTGAATATGAGTGGCTTGAGAAAGTAGTGAGCAAGAGCAAAGAATGGAAAAGGGGTGCAGTTAAAGGTTTGCATGCGTAGTGAACTAGGCAGAGTTTCCTTGGCTGTCAGAAGTAGTAGGTAGGGAGTGGAAGAGTGAGAGAGGTGGTGGGGTAGGGCCGGGGGAGGATGCCAAGGCCGAAACTTGACCCTGCCATTGGGGTTAGAGGGGTTGGGGCGTGTATGCCGCTGGGGGTGGTGGGTAGGTGGAAAATGAGTGTCTCCCTGGGGAGCTTGCAGAACAGCGCGGAAGACAAATTGCCCCTCGCTCGGAAGACTATCAAGACAGAAGGGAGCTGGGGGTGGAGGGAGGGGCGTAGTGGGGTAGTGGGCGGGGGCTGTAAGGAACGGGCCGCGGCTTTTCCAAGTAAGCAGTTGCGTAGGGGAGGGTAATGGAGGGGGAATGGGGCTGGAAAATGTGGGCTGGGTGTTGCGAGGAAGCTGTCAGCAGCGCCGTGGCTCAGGGATGAAGTCGTTTGCGGAGTGCTGGGCATAGGGCACGGAGCGGAGGTGAACGGGTAGGTGAGGAGGATAGGGGAGGGGTAGGAGGGAGGAGAGGGGAAGGGGGTAGGAGGATTGAATCAGCAGGTATAGTGACGGCTCTGACGAGGCAGGGAGAGAAACCGGTTGCTCTGGATCCCTCCCAACGGGCCTTTAGTCAAGACCCGGCCTGGAGAAAGAAATGGCGGGCATGCTTGGCTAGCTGGCTGGGAAAAGGGAGTGAGGGGAAAGGAAGCTGGCCGGTGTACAGCGACATTGCTGGCTGAACGAGCGGGACTGAGGCTGGTGAAGGTAGAGGAGTGGGGGTGGGAGGAGGATTGCGCACTTTCCCCTCTCTCCTTCCCTCTCTCTCTCTCCCTCCCTCCACCCTTCTACCCTGCCCCGCTTTTTAGACACTAGCGCTTTTTCATTCCACCGCCAGCCTCCTATACACACTCACTCTGCCTCCAGGCCTCCCCTCCCGCTCCTTTTACGCACTATTTACGCGCAGTTTTCACGCTACACATAACCCACTATTTCATTATGCCAACCTTTTTCTCTGTCTATGATTTGTCCAGCTTTCTATTTATTATTTATAAGATATATTGATTTTCCAAATCCAAAAATTAACCCGATAAGGAAAAAAATTTGATTGCTAGATTTGGCAAGTATATCACAGATGAGACAGTTAGTCCGAATCTTAGAACACAAACGGCACGGCATCAAACAGCGAAGGCAGGATGAATTCTTTTCCGCAATGAAAATACCTGGAAATTTGATAAATTTTAAATGGATGCATAAAAAGATGAAACCAGAACCTGCCACTGTCTGAGTGCACTCTGAGCGAGTGGGAGGCAGGGAAAGATGGGCAGGTTTTTCTTGAAGCAGAGGTTGAGGTATATCCCGGCCAGAACCAACAAACCTGACCAAACGTACCTTAAATTTTCAATTTTAAAATTGTCCATCAAAACAAAATAACGATCTAACTGGAAGACAAAAGGCTTGGCGAAGAAGAGAAATGAAAGACAGATGGTGATCGCTTTTCTGCACGTTGTTACTAAATATTCATTATTTCCTTTCCGATTAAAGACAGGATGAAAGATGGGAAAACCGGTGACTGTGGTTACCGCGCCGAAGGACTTGATAAAAAGCAGGACGAAGTTGAAGCCGAAATAGGCTGTGAGAGCGAAGCAAAACATCAATGGATAAACTTCACTGGCGTGCTACAAGTCTTCATTCTTTGGTTTTCGCCAAAAAAATGTTCGCCCTTACCTCATAACAAAATTGGAATGCCTCAAAGAGCTCTCCTGTTGAGAGCAGTATGAAAAGTATGTAGGTGATGCCAATAGAATAGGTGCGAACTATCTGCAATTGTTTTTAGAATCAGGCGGTTGATCTGAAGTTTTAGAGGGGCGGAACGAGTTCGTCATTGCTGAGAACGTATTGCTTCATCACTTTCTCCTGAAGATTGCCGATCACTGCGTCAGCGCAAAGCGCCATGCAAACCATCGATATGCCTCAACATTTGGCGATTAACTCAGTGAAAGACTGGTGGGAAATGAAACTACCTTTAAATTGGAAGTTGGGCGAAACAGCTTGATCAGCCAGTGAGAAGAAAACCAAACCCAATGACATCATCAACATCGACCCAAACTCCATCAGGCTATAGCGTTTTCCTAGAGGCAACCACAGCTAGGGCTTTACTGCTTTGGCCTGAGGATAGAGAGAGGGAGAAACCTTGAATGAGCATGCCACCGATCATGACGGGTATGACTTTGCAGGATTTGAACATGAGTTGGGTTGGGTAGTTCATGAAGCCCACACTGGCGTTGGATAGACCCTGCGTTGCCACTGTGAAGAAAGCGATCACTGCGAACGTTCGCGCTGGTGCTCTGCTCTCTCCTCCTCCTCTCTACACCCGTCAAAGACAAAGCAAAGAAGGGAGCAGATACGCTGTGGTTGGCTTCTTGTGCTGCAGGCGAAGTTTGGCAGAGCTGATTACAATGTAGAAGAGGAATTGTATCAGGGTAAGGTACCAGCCGAAAGGATAGAAGCCAGGGACGCGGAATAGCTTTTCCTTGAAACCAGGGGGATGGAAGAAAGAATAGAAGTGGGTAGGGCAGGTGTCAACGCTGAGGATGCCGTTGAGGAGGAAGAAGAAGAGGACGGCGGCGGTGAGGGCGAGGAATCGTAAAGTTGTTGGCCTTTTGCCTTCCGTTGCTTGGAGACCAGCTGAAGGCTCCTCTGGCATTGGGATGCGAACTGAAGATTCTGCTCCCGACCCATTGCCTACCAGCCTCTCCTTCTCCACCTCACCGCTACCCATCCTTTTACCCAGCACTTCAAACATACCCATTTCATTCAACTGCCCTCAGCTACTTCTGGCTATATGTAGGGTCGAGAACTGCAGAGGATTGGATTTGCAATGGAGTGAAGAAGGAATAAAAGAGGATGCAAATGAAAGTGGGACTGCCATGCGGTGCATATAATTACACGGAGAACGTGGCTGGCAGAGGGCAGTGCGTGTAATGGTAGTACATATTCCCCCACTTTACTTACGCCTACCACACCTGCGCTCTATCCCAGCGCCCAACTTTTGCCTCTCCTCTCCAGCCCTCTTCAGCCATCTTCTGCTTCTCCCCTCTCGCCCCCGCATCTTGGCTGGCGGCAGAAAAGCGGTGCGTCTTTATGCGGTTGCTAGGAGGTAAATGGCCACGGAGTTTATCCCGCTGAGACAACAAGGGTGTGCGCGTCAATCCATATGGGCAACAGAGCAACAGGGAGCAGGGCTAGAACTTGATGCTGTGAGGGTATTGGCCTTTGGCCAGGGAGAAGGTGGATCCGAGGTAGGACAGGAGGGCCTTCTTCTCCCCCGACTTCTTGATGCCCGCCAGGATGGCCGAGTCCACCGCCTTCTGGTCCGCCTTCCGCTGCTCAGACACCGTGTACACCTCAACAGCCCCACCACTTCACCCTGGGGAAGGGAGGAAAGGGAGGGAGGAAGAGACGGTTTTGGTGGAGGCGAAGATGTCGGTGTCCTCTCCCTTGGCGGCGCGCTTGGCCTTGCGGGCGCGGCGGAAGTAAGCGTCGTCCATGTGGTCGGGCAGCTTCACCCCGCTCACGTCCACCGACGTCGAGGTCGCCAGCACGTAGGCCTGCGCGATGCGCCGCAGCGGACAGTTGTTCAGCTTCAGCGGGCCTGGGAAATGAGGAGGAGGAGATGAGAGATAAGGACTGAGAAGGTGGGAGCGGAAGGAACCGGTGACGAGGAGGAGGCCGGAGGGGAGCTGTTTGAGGAAGACGACGCGCTTGCCCTTGTGACGGCCGGCGAGGACGATGAGGACCTTGCCGGGGGTGATGGAGGCGCGGAGCTTCTGCTTCGTCGGCGCCCGCTTGCGACGCACACGATGCGACGGCCGCTCCTCAGCCAACAGCTTTGCCTGCACCCCTCCTTCTTCCCTCCTGCCACACCAAGACCTCCAGGAGAGAACCTCCTTGATCTTGGGCACTCGACGCTCACCGCCGTTCTTGTCCCCGCCCACCTTCTTCGTCACGTACTCCACCGCTGCCTTCACCGCCTTCTTCGCCACCTGAGCAAAGGCTTGGCTGAGGAGGAGAAGAGGAGGAAAGAAAGAGAGGAAGAGAGGGTAACAAACGGGGAATGGTTTCTTTTTGTAGACGCCGCGCTTCTGGTACATGCGAGCTCGGGAGAAGCGATAGAGGCCGGGGATGAGCTCCTCGTTGCGCGGCTTGAAACGGGCCTTTCCTGCCTTCGGCGCCATCCTATTTCCGACTTATCAACTCTTCTACCTCAACTCAACTCTTTTCATGCTCTCAGAAACGGGGTTCCAGTGGATCAAAAGCTCCTAATGTGCTAATATCTAAGAAAGATCTGTGGTCGGTGACGAATGTATAGGTCGTCTGTGCGCTATCCTGGGGTTACAACAGCCTACAGCCTAATTCCTACTCCACGCGCAAAATGCTCTCTTCCTGCCTGCCCATCTCTCACATGGCGCCAATGCACTACGATGGGCCAAAAGAAAGCGCGCACATTTTATCATTCTTTATCCAAATTTCTCTTCTATCTGGTTTTCAAAGATTTTACAGGTCAAAGCGATGTCGGAAATCCCATGGTACAACAAAATTCGCCCTTTGATTGAGCAGTTGGATTAATAAAATCAAATTCCAGGGTGGAGAAATATCGGCCAAAAACACTGAAGGATGTGGTGGGTAACACGGCCGTGGTGGAACGCCTAAAGGTTCAACAAGCCTCCATTGTCTGCTCTGTTAGCCTCAGCTCCATCTGAGCACAGGTCTTCGCCAAAGAGGGCAACCTTCCGAACATCGTCATCGCGGTTGTTTTCGTCTATGATATGAAGGAGTGGGAAGTCATTCGGCATTAAGGGCCCACCAGGTTGCGGTAAGACGACGTCAATTCTGTGTCTGGCACGAGAGCTTCTGGGAGAAGCTTTCTCTCGCGCAGTCCTGGAACTAAATGCATCCAACGAGCGGTTTAGTTCTCTTTCCAGTTTTCTTGACCAGCTGAAGACTTGCAGGGGTATCGACGTGGTGCGGAACAAGATCAAGGTGGGACTGTAAATGCTGAGCGAAGACTAGAATAGTTTCATTTGAAGGGCTTCGCACAAAGCCGTGTGACGCTGCCGGAAGGAAGGCACAAGCTCGTCATTCTGGACGAAGCGGACTCCATGACCGACGGCGCCCAACAGGCACGCTTCTTTTAATCTCTTCCATCCTTTTACCCTCCCTCCAGGCCATGCGGCGAACGATGGAGCTGTACAGCAAGACCACCCGCTTCGCCCTCGCTTGCAATCAATCCAGCAAAGTCATCGGTGCCTCTCTCAGCTGCCTTTCTTCCTTTCGTCAAGAGGAAGTATTGAAACGTTGAGAGCCGATCCAGTCCCGCTGCGCCATCCTTCGCTACTCTAAACTGGCGGACGAGGAGGTCCTGGCCCGTCTCCTTGACGTGGTGCAAGCCGAGGACGTGAAGTTGGCTTCTGCCGCCCTTACGCCCGCCCCTCCAGATGAATGAAGCAAGGATGGGCCCAGGTACAGCGATGAGGGACTGGAGGCCATCCTCTTCACGGCTCAGGGAGACATGCGACAGGCTCTCAACAACCTTCAGTCCACTGTCGCCGGCTTCGGTTTCGTCTCTGCTGACAACGTCTTCAAGGTACCACCTCTCAGCTTCATCAACGTGGCCTAGTGAAAGAAGCTTTGTTTGGAAGGTCTGCGACGAGCCGCACCCGCAAATGGTCTACCAAATGCTCCTCAACTGCGTCTCCGGGGACTACGAAGCCGCTTACAAGGCGCCCTCTTTCATATTCCACATTTTGCTGTGAGTATGGGCTGTGCTATTGAAGGTGGTGGCAAAGCTCCACCGCATGGGCTACTCTGGAGAGGATATCATCGGCAACTTTTTCCGCGTCTGCAAAACCCACAAGGAAATTCCCGAGCGCCTCAAGCTGGAATACATCAAGGCTCTTACCTCCCTCTTACCTCCTCCTTCCTTGGCCGTTGAGAGGGATATGGTTTTAGGAGATAGCGGAGACTCACATGCGGATAGTGGAGGGCGTCGACACGCTGCTTCAGCTCTCTGCCCTCGTCGCACGCCTCTGTCGAAAATCTCTCCCATCGCACGCTTTCCCTAAACTTTCCTGAACTTACTCTACAACTACAATTCACCTTGCTCGTCTGGTTTTAACGAATAAAGCCATCCGTATTAATAATTAATTGAATGGATATTTCTCTCAAAACTTAGGAACTTTATTCTTTACGAAGAAAATGCACAAAAAGGACTGCTACCAACAAAGTATGGCGCTATTAATTTTAAAAAGAACATACACCAGCAAAGAGCAATCTGTATATTAGCAAAGAAAAATTGCAAAAAAACTTGAGGAAACCGTACCCATCCAAATCCATCAAATCATGCGAAACTTTAGAAGTCAATGACGGAAGGTTCCGCGATGTGAGAATCAAAAGACCACGTTACTTTATACTCGGGTTTTTGACAATTCGACCTATCGTTCAGTGGAAATACCCGGATTGAAAGATAAAGCTGAAATTGGGGCTGTGCGAGCGGAGCGTAAGCACAGTCCCCTCTTAGCCAAGGACCAACCCTATTACGGCTTTTGAAAATATGAATCAATGCCATTAATTCCTTGGGCATGTTAAAGAGCTGTGAGTAGGCTCAATGGACGCAGCAGACACAGAGCTTTAATTTAAAAAAAAATTTGCCAAATTTGGTTGAGAATTGGGCAAGTTATGGCCAAAAAACTTTTTAAAAAGTGTCCGTCCGTTATCCGTCCGCCGTCCGCCGTGCGCCGTGCGCCGTACGTTCTGCTCGGCATGGGGATTGGCAATATCTGGGGCTCCAGTCTCAACGTCACTATAGTATATCGACCCTGGAGGGTGGCATGGTGCCTCCAGAATTTTGATTTTCGGCCTCCTTTATGCTGAAATTGAGGTTGGAAAATCGATTGAACGTAAGGGGGGACCCTTACAAAAAAAATCGAAAATCTTGAATAATTTTTTTTAGGATGCTCGGAGGGAAAAAACAAGGATAGATTCGGTATTCTGGCAAAAAACTACACAAAACCTGTATATAAAACATTGAATTTTTGAAAAAAAAATTTTGACCATTTTTGACTTATAGGGTGCACTGTAATGATCCTAAAAATGATATGCTGCCCAGTGGCGATGGTTTAAGTTAATTTTGAGTCTAGATATGAAACCGGCTCGAAAAATAGATACGATTTGATAGTAAACAACCATAGGTGCAAATCTGGTCTTCATGGGCTTCTACCAGGCCATGGTGTACAAGCAGCTCATCATCAACTTCGTCTTGGGGCATTTTAAAGGGTTTTTGGCCTCAATAACAGCACCATATAGGTAAATTGGGGCGTAGATTACGAATCTTTTGTCCATTTGCTTACACATTGTCTTCATGGGCTTCTACCAGGCCGTGGTGTACAAGCAGCTCATCATCAACTTCGTCTTGGGGCATTTTAAGGGGGTTTTTGGCCTCAATAACCACACCATATAGGTAAATTGGGGCATAGATTACGAATCTTTTGTCCATTTGCTTACACATTGTCTTCATGGGCTTCTACCAGGCCATGGTGTACAAGCAGCTCATCATCAACTTCGTCTTGGGGCATTTTAAGGGGTTTTTGGCCTGAATAACATCACCATATAGGTAAATTGGGGCATAAATTACGAATCTTTTGTCCATTTGCTTACACATTGTCTTCATGGGCTTCTGCCAGGCTGTGGTGTACAAGCAGCTCATCATCAACTTCGTCTTGGGACATTTTAAATGGTTTTTGGCCTCAATAACAGCACCATATAGGTAAATTGGGGGCGTAGATTACGAATCTGGTGTCCATTTGCTTACACATTGTCTTCATGGGCTTCTGCCAGGCTGTGGTGTACAAGCCGCTCATCATCAATGCATGGTATTGGGCATTAGGCTCTTTATTGGCCTTTGGCTGTTCAAATTGGATGAAATTACTGAAATTGTGAATCTCCGCTTCAGTGTTTTTTCTCTCTTAGCTGGTTTCTTTATAATGCTTGTAATAAAGTTAGCTTGGGCATCAAGGTAATGAAATTTATTTTATTCATCTTATCATGAAACTAGCTTGGGCTCTAAGGCGATGAAATTAATTTTTAGACTCTTATCATGAAATTATACTTACAAAATTGTGAATGTCTAAAGAGCTAAGAGAGCCCAGAAAATTTAACCTACATTGGAACGATTGTTCAGATAGAGCTAAAAAACTAAACATTTAGTAATATTGATAAGAAATATGCATTATAGCGAAAAATATTATTTAAAATATTATTTTTTTATATTTTGCTAGTTTTTTGTTTTTGCTACCAACATTACTTTTGCATGATGGAAATTTTGACTCAGAATATTTCTGCTAATCAATTAAACTTTTTCATGCTTTATTCTAACCTGCCATAAAACTGCAACATAACAATGGTGAACATTTTCTGGGCTCTCTTAGCTCTTTAGACATTCACAATTTTGTAAGTATAATTTCATGATAAGAGTCTAAAAATTAATTTCATCGCCTTAGAGCCCAAGCTAGTTTCATGATAAGATGAATAAAATAAATTTCATTACCTTGATGCCCAAGCTAACTTTATTACAAGCATTATAAAGAAACCAGCTAAGAGAGAAAAAACACTGAAGCGGAGATTCACAATTTCAGTAATGTTCTGCAATGAGCTTTAAATATGAAAAAAACCTATTTGAAGAATTGAACTAGAGGCCAATTATGCTAGCTTGTGATAGAGGAAGTTAGAGAAATAGCCGTGATGGCATTTCCTCGAAGTTGGGCAACCTGCTCCCTTGGAGAATGTCGGGTGGACATCCCTCCACCGCCGCCACCACCCTCCAATATTTGCATCCTAGCCATCCAGCACTACCCATTCGTTTTGCTCAACTCTGCAGATCAACATCTAGGTTTCCTTAGCTCTCATTAGCGTACAAAAAGTAAAAGAATGAGGTAGGAAGCTTAGCAACTAGAATCAAATGTTTTTAGTTTTTGAATTCTTTACAATTTCGAAAGTTAGGTTGAAGAACTTTTGTTGATAGGCTTCGACTTAGACCTTCTGGTGCGAATGGTGAGTTTCTTGGGTTTTCCCTACCACATCCGCCGCTGCGAGGATGCCTCCATCGAATCCTGCCTTGAGCGGATAGGGAGTGGGGAATGTGACGTGAGCGCCAATCGTGGACCCACCGCCGCAGTCTACCCAAAAGGAGTCAGCCTCACTCCAAGCATCGCGGAGGATGAAGCGGCCTACATGCTGAGGAGGGGGAGGCGCAGGGCTGCCGGAGTCCTGGTCAATCGAGTGCCTCTGCCCATCGCCTTCATACTCACCGCTGCTCTTCTCCTCGCATGGCTCGGCAAACGCTTCCGTCTCCTCTCCTCCACCTCTTTTCGCATCCTCTTCACGGGTGCCGCCCTCTGCCTCAGCATCCTCCTCAGCGTCTACTCCAACTTTCTCGCCCTCTACTTCCACTCCAACGCCTCCCCTGCGCCCAGGTCCTAGCACATAGCCCTTGGCTCCGCCGGAACAGAATGAAAGGTGGACTGAGGTTTGGTAACTATGTGGAGCTGGACAGAGAGTTGGTAGGCGGCTCCTGTCAGCTGGTCTGTGTCAACGGCAGCGCGGAGGATGCAGTTGCTGAGCTGGCTTGGAAGAGTTTGGTAGAAGCTGGAGTGAAGGAGCCTTCTGGCAGCCAAGTAGCTCTCCGAATGGGGCAATACAAGCCCTGCATCCCAGTGCCGGACTACCGGAGCATGGGAGCACTCATCGTGAGCCGAGGTAGCCTCATGAAAGTGGAGTAGAAGGGGGAGGTTGAAGGTGAATGAGCGAAGTTGTCTGGTGGGACTGAGTCTAACGTCGGTGGCTGCTGAGATGCGGGCGTCCTCCTGCCGTCTCCTCTTCCTCCGGTTGGACCAGCAAAGTCACTTCATCCGTCCCACCTTCGCTTTTGCTCTGCACAACCGCAGTCCACTTCGTCGCCCTCTCCAACAACTCATCGGCATCGGATCCTTCCCAGACTTCCACAAATTGCATTGCCTTTTCTTATGTTTTCTGACGATTTGTCATGCTTGATCTATTGAAGGTGGATTGAGCAGAGGGCAGAGGCAAAAGTGGTGTTTGAGGAGCACTGTCAGCGTAAGATGGTAGACATGAGGGCCAAAAGCTTGGGACTGCTTCAGGTCTACGATGTTTTTGTACTCCTGGCTATTGGAGCATTGGCTGCATTAATTATGATTTTTGTGGAACGATTTGCTTCGTTTCTGACTATTTTTACAGTTTTCCATTTCTATTGAAAGAAAATAAAAATACACATTTAATGATGTGAAGCCATGCCCATCTGATGATCTGTGGCACGATTTATGCCTATTTTACATAACCATTTAAAGATGGCTCAGTAAAGCCTAATTCAATTTCATCCGCTTCACTGAAGGAATGAAGAGAGAAAAAGTTGTTTACAGTTTACTAGGTGCACTCTCTACTGCACCTTGGTCACGAGCGTCACGTGTGCTTGGCAAAGGGCGGGGGAAGGAATGTGCATTGGGCAGCGGAAGAGAGGAAGAGGCGTGGCTCTTAGCAACAGAGAGGGCTGGGGTGGGCATTCCCACTATGCCCCAAATATAAGAAGCCTGTTCGGCCTCAGTGCGTCATAAGACAGGAAGGGAAAGCATAAAATTGAACTAGATTTGCATGGCCTATTTCTGGCATGCTGCTAACCTACTGCCTCAGCTCCATTCTCATACTCGTTCAAGGCTTTCGCCGTGACGGTGAGCTGAAGCCTCAATGCCTCAAAGCCCTGAAGCAAGCATTTGTGTTTCAGGACTGGAGCGGTGTCCACCGAACGAGCGGTGGGAAATGTGTGCCAATGCCTGTCCTCCGACCTGTGCCCAGCCGAGGGAACGGGAGTGCGGTGGAGGCTGCGTGAGTGCCTGCGTTTGCCAGGACGGCTTCCTCCGAAATGAGATTGGCAAATGCGTCCCCAGCCATCTCTGTGCCATCTTTTCTTCTTTCTTTCTTCTGAGGGAAAGTTGAGGAGGTTGAAGGCGATGGGAACCCGTGCGCCAGCGATCCCTGCCCTCCAGGCCTGCACTGCGAGCCCAACGACGCCATTCGCTGCGCCAAGCCGCCCTGTCCAGACTACGAATGTCATCGTTGGCTCCTTCTCCTTCCTCTTATCTTAGGACGGAGCAGATGAGGGGAGTATAGAGGGTCATGTGTGCTGGCAACAGCTTAGTTGGCTTGGAATAGCAGCTGGCTTATCAGTTTGTGGAGAGAAGAGTAGGAAGAGGTAAGCGAAATGGAGGTTGGATAATCCCCCGTCTGTCCTGATGGCCCTTGGGAAAGAGCTTAACTTTGCCAGCCATCGACAACCCCTGCTTCCCGAACCCCTGCGCTCCGGGGGAGCACTGTCGAAATCTGCCAGTCTGGTGCAAGAACCCGCCTTGCTTCAAACACGAGTGCTTTCGTATTGTTTTTGCTTGAAGAAAAAACATCAGTTTCGGCTAATGGACTTTTGATGAAGGTTGTCCTGACTGGCGCCAAATGCAAGAAGAAGTTTAACCTGTGATACTCACAACATGCTCAGGTCTGTTTCATCTTTTTAAACACGCAAACTCTATTTAATGCCCGTTTATTTTTCTATTTTGTGTCATCTTTATTGTTGAATTTTGCTGTGTCAAGAATGTTTTTTTCAGATATTATTTAACCGATTTTCGCCTTGTGCCTTTAACAGACAAATTTCAAATAGTGAAACAATATATGGCAGGCAATAAAGAATCCGGCAATGGTTTCCTAGCTCGGCAGCTCTATGCAGTTCAGCTTCATATCGCAGAACTTGTGATTGGGGCTCCTAAGGGCAGCAGTAGAGGGATGGCAATGCAAATGATTGTCTAGTCCGGCTGCGGTGGCTGTGGAAGGCTGGCGGTCTTGGCGAGGCTCCTGGGCGGAGGGATGGGGGATGGAAGGGGCAGTGGAGGGTGGGGGAGGTTGGAGGGTGGAGGGTGTGAGAGGGTGCGAGCGGCGGCCTGTCGAGGCATCACTGCCCGCTCCTCGCGCCGGTTGGGCACTGGGGGCGGGGGGAGGAAGTGTAGGCGAAGGGGGCAGGGCCGCGGAGGCTCCTGGAGACTGGGCACAGAGAGCTCCGCGGGCTCTCCCAGCTTGGTGGAGGTGAGGAGCGGCGGGGCGGACTGCGTCTCCAGAGCCAGCGCCTCCAGCCCTGTCTTCCCAGCTCCCACCTCAACTCAGCTCCCATCGCCTGGCCTAAGCGAGACTGCTGAAGGGGGACGCCAAGGAGAGGGAAGAGGGCCAAGTGAGGGAAAGGAAAGCGCTGAAAGCAGGAAAGGCGGGATTTGATGCCGTTTGGGGCTTCTTACCTTACGCTTCTCTCTCCACTTCCGCTTCTTTTTCGCCTTTCAGATTAGCATAAGTATGTAAGAGCAACAGCGAACCGTAAATTAAGTAGGTCGATATTGGCATGTAAATTTGAAAATGTTTTACCCTTCGTTTTCTGGCCACTTTCTCGAGGATGGATGGAGACGAGGAGCGGGATTTCCAGGGCGGTGCTGAGCGACGGATGAAGATGCCGCTTTTACGACACCTTTCCTACAACATCACCTCTAATTCAATGTGAATAAGGGAGATGAAAGGGGTGAAGAGGGACAGTTTTGCATTGGTCGGGGCAGAGACAGGCGGAGGAGGAGTCGTTGTAAGGGGAGGAGGCTTTGAGGATGTGCTTGGCTTTGCGATCGTTGCTGAGGCAGTCGGGGTAGGCGAGGGTGAGAATGACGGGGAGGAAGAGAAGCGAGTGAACCAGCCCGAACCCGATCACCAACATCACCGTCTGCAACCTCCAACTATTCACCACTCCCCAATCACCTGATCAGCTAGCACCTTGAAGAAAGTGAGCATCATGTACGCTTGGACTCTCGCTAAAACCATCACTCCTAAAATGCACTTGTAGTAAACAATAGTGAAGGGGAGGAAAGAACGGACTGACCGATGATGGTGCTGAAAGCGCCTTGGAATACGGGCCAGCCTAAAGTCTGCATGCTGGTGATCGCTCTTTCTCGCGAGGATCCACTCTTAAAACCCATCTCATTCCTCTACTCCACACAGCAAATTTACTATTTACCTCAGCTTTCACGTAGGCGTAGCTGATATGGGCAGTTAAATCCACCTGTGGCATTGACAATTTGCAAGGCGTTAAAATGCGTTAAAATTTCTAAATAACAGCAAAGCCGATGCTCATGATGATGCAAATCATGCTGATCGCATCCAAGTTCACCGACCAAAGCGCCATGTATCCCAGAACTCCTGAATCCTCAGCTAGCTAATCATAGACCAAGTTGATGGGTTAGAAATTGTCAACCCAAGTCGATAGACACGATGGCGGCGGTGATGATGGCAGCACAGAAGTAGGAGGGGATGAGGAGGACGGAGACGAATACCATGCAGCCTCAATCCTACTGGGTAAAGAATATTGGAAATATTTGGCGATAAGATGAGAACCGATGGCAATTCCAATGTTGCGTAAAGTGCTGGGCAGGATGATCATATACTGGTCCGCGAACGGGAAAAGCTGTTGGTAGACGGAAACGTTGAACTGAGGATAGGCGTCCGCCACCTCTCGTAGCGTCTCCGCTGCCTCCCGATGATCATTCGGCGTCACGTACTTTTTCAACCCAATCTCAAAGACGCAGCATATATCCGGGAAAAGCTGAACAAGGCGGAGGAGACTTGGAAGCGGTAGTGAGCGAGACGAGGTTTGCTAGTGTTGTTCTGGGTCCAGACCATGTCAGCTTCCCAGTTCTTGCGTCCCCCGGTGTACTGGAGCCAGTAGCGGACGTCCTCCTCCCACACCTCCGTCCTATTCTCCAGCTCTGCCCCTGTCCAATTGGCCGAGCATCAGCGTCCAAGCGCCTAGTCAAATGCGGCAGGTGAGAGTAAAACCAAGCTCCTCCTTGTAGCGGATGAACTCGCGAAGCCAGAACATGGTGGCACTGGGGCCCATGCAGAATTTGTTCCGCTCAAACTCGCGCACCATCCCCAGCAACTCCTGTCGCCGTTGAAAGTCTGCTAAGGAGGGCGGCGATGCAATGGTCACGTGCACCTGTTGGCCTACAATCCACCCTGGCTCCCCAGCAATCATTGCAAGCTCAGAAAAGGCCACCTTCTGCCCATAGAATCTCGATCTGACGGAAGTAGTCGGCGAGGTAGTGCGTTTTCACTATCAAATTTCCCGGATTCAAGCCTTCTTTGATGCTCAAAATGGAAGGTTTTCTTGGAAGAATGATTATTGCACTGAGGGGGCAAGAGAAACTTGAGGCATCCCCAGACAGCTCCGGCAATGTAGGCGCCCATGATGAGGATGACCAGGAACTTGGAAAGTGGATGAAGAATGAACGGCCCGTAGTAATCGCGGAAGAATCTCAACGCACTAGCATTTCATCTCGTCTCCAAGCTGTCAAGAAACGATCTTACCGAGTCACAAGCGTTTCCTCGCTCGCATGCAAGGATAGACTGGGTATGATTACTGAGTCTTCCGATCTGTTGTCTACAATTTGGTAAACGGATTAGGCAAAAAGAAGCGATACAAAATATGTTTAGAGACGAGACGAAACCTTTAGAGACGAGTTTAGTCTGGCTTTCAGTGGCTTTGGTGGGGTTGGGAGGAGGGGAGTTGGATGGGGGAAGGGTGCCAGAGGCGAGGTAGAGGGAGGAGAGAGTTGGGCGGGAGGGGAGTTGAGGAAGGCGGTAGTAGAATAGGCAGTGACGCCCTTCCCGCTCCCAGTCCCCTGCGTAGGACATCACCGCCGCGAAGAACGTTATCTAAGCATCAGAGAAGTAAGGAAGTAGTAAAAGAGGACAGTAAGAACTTGGTAGAGGAAATCGAAGGCGACGGCGAGTGATGCGTAGGCGCAGAAGATCCAGACGCCGGGGAGGTTGCTGACGCAGCCGATGGCAAAGGAGAGCATGTCAGTGAGGGAGGTGATGCTGATGCTCACCGCTGCCTCACCAAGGGACTTACCCAACCTCACTTCCGTTCTCTCGCCCACCAGACCTGCACACCAGCCCATTCTCACTTTATGCCTAATATTCTTTCCTTTTTGAAGTGCTATGCTTCTTTGTGCGGGATAGAAAAGACATAAAAGTAACCAGATCGGTGCCAGCTAGAAGATAAGATGAACATGTCGTCCACTCCGATTGCTGGAAAGAGATGAAGAATAGATAGATAGTGTGAGAAAGAGTGGGAGAACAGATGATGAGGAAGGGCATGACGGAGGCAATGACGTTGTATGGCATGCCGAGGAGGAGAAGGAGCCCAAAGGAGCTCACGATCGCCAAACCCGCACTGAAGATACCCGCCAGTGCCAACACCGGCTTCGAACGCACCTCAATCCATTTCTTACTCCTTCCTCTTATGGCCTCATCCTGTATCTAATCCTATCTACTCCTGAAGGGACTAGAAGAATAGCAAACCCAGTCCACTCTGGGCAGGACGCAGGAGACGGGAATCTTGTTCCCAGCCTCGTCCATCTCCACGTCTTGTGGCAGAATGACGAAGGAGCAGAGCAGCGCGAACGTTGTCAGCAGCCAGAACGTGAGACTAGAAGAATAGCAAACCCAGTCCACTCTGGGCAGGACGCAGGAGACGGGAATCTTGTTCCCAGCCTCGTCCATCTCCACGTCTTGTGGCAGAATGACGAAGGAGCAGAGCAGCGCGAACGTTGTCAGCAGCCAGAACGTGAGACTAGAAGAATAGCAAACCCAGTCCACTCTGGGCAGGACGCAGGAGACGGGAATCTTGTTCCCAGCCTCGTCCATCTCCACGTCTTGTGGCAGAATGACGAAGGAGCAGAGCAGCGCGAACGTTGTCAGCAGCCAGAACGTCACCGCAAAATTCGGCCTTCACACCACCACTCTCAGAGACAAGGATGAGAATGAGTGGGGATGCGTACATGAACTGACGCGAGTTCTCCACCAGCCCTTGCGTGAGGGACTCAGAGTGGGCGAAGGCCACCTGGATGGCGTTGGAGTGGAAGTGGCGCTCAAAGTACTCCTGCAGCGACAACTGAAAGGAAGGAGGCATTGAGGATGAGAAGTGAATGAAGGGGGGAGGGGACCATGAAATGACGGGAGTGAAGGTTGTCAGGGTGGCTGGCGGCGGATAGGTTCTGGCGGAAGTTGTAGAGGAGACGGAGGGCCTTGGAGGAGGCAATCTCTCTGCTGCTCGAATTCACGCTCACACCTCCGATCACGTTGGCAAAGTAGACCGGCACATCGCCTCGCCCTCCGCGAGGATACGTCATGCTGCAAATTGCATCATCTAGCTTCTTTCAGTCCAATCATAGAACTCTGTGGTCTCATAGAACTATACATGCATGGTAATGTAGGCAACCGAAAGTAGGGAGTGTGAAAGAAGTTGGCAGGCTGGCTCTGACGTTTGGCCCGCTGCACAGAAGGCTGTCGTAGGCCAGCCGTGTGTGGGGATTGTGGGAGGAAAGGGACGGGCACAACTTGGATCTGCCGCGGCCCAATGGTCACTGAGCCAAGCGAGGATGTGCTTCAATTGTTAGCCAAGCTGGTAGTAGGAATGGAGTTAGTGATGCTGGCATGCAGTTAGTTTGATATCAAAAACAATCAATTACTTGATGAAACTCTTCAGCTGAGCCCTTTGTAGCAGCATGTTCAAGTGCCCGTTTTCGTAGCAGTTGCCTTTCCAGCTCATGCAGACGTCCCGGTAGGTCAGCTACAAATTAAATGCTGAGAATGGAAGAGTCGAGGCAAGAGAAAAAATGCCTTTTCATTTTGAACAGTGATTGTGAAATTGTCAAGTATGAAATAGTTGAGTTTGTCCATCTCCAGCAAATGTGCGTCTCTCAGAACGCTACCGCCATCCTTGGCCGTAATCACCAGCTCCATATGATATTTCATGTCGAAAAATTTGCCTCAAATTCAAATAAGTATTAAAGACGCTTCTAAAATTCAAAGCCAAGAAAAACGCAAAACCAGGAATGTAGAAATCGTTGCGCAGGGGCCAGAATTCAGCGAGTACTTTGCGCTCTGTTCGGGATCGACCGTTCTGGGGCGTGAAAACGTACTCCGTGTCGTTGAGCGTCTGAGCCCGGATGAGTGTGAGGCCATAGCTGAGACCGCCTGCTAGCACCAGGGGCACCTTCAGCTCTCTTTCTCTTGCACCTCACACCATGAGCAGGCAATAGGAAGAGAAGTAGGGAACGAGGAGGAAGAAGAGGCGGAATCGGTGGACGTAGCGAGCGTAGCGGAAGAAGAAGCGGCCCAGATGGTAGTCCAAACGCCGGCATCCCATTCCACACCAACAACCCCTTTCACCGCTCTACATCCAGCCTCCCTCCACCTCCACTTCTCCTGCTCTCCTCCCAACCTGGGATTGCTTCTCTGGGCGCGGCCAAAGATAATGGATGCGGTTGGTCGGAGGTGATCTGGGCTGGGCTGAGGAGTGGGGAAGGAAAGTGAGGGAGGGAGGGACAGGTTTCAGACTACTGGCCCTCGGCGCCTCAATCGTGGGTATTTAGTCGCCGCCACAACCACACCGCAATTCTACCCCCACCACCCATAATCACCCTTCTTGCTGCCCGGAAATACAACTTATCGCTCTCACTTCTGCCTACCTTCGGCGTGGCAAAATGGAAGGATGCTTGAATATTTCATGATATCGTGAATAAGAGAGCGTAAAAAAGGGATAAGAGAGGGCGGAGGATGGATGTTTGGCGTGAAAAGGGAGGGGAGGAAAAGAGGTTGTGTAGGGGAGCGGGGAGGATGAGATGAGGAGGCAATCTAGATTGGAAGACAGTACGGCAGCGAAGACGAAGAGGAAGGTGCAGAGATTTCCCTTTCCCCCGTCACAACTGTAGCCGGCCTCCGCGTTCCCATGTGACAATTTCATTCCGCTCAGGTGTCTCCCTGATGGAAGACCGCGTTCCCTTTTTCCACTTCTCCTCAAATGGCATTGGCCCTCCCAGTTGGACTAACAGAGGCCTCTTTTTGCCCCCTTCCCCGCTCCACTGCGTTGCTAAGCTGGGCAAGGCCTGGCACGACCGGGAGGAGGAATCAGCTGGCTAATCAGGTAAAAAGGGAGGCAGGCTGTGTCCTGTGAACCGGGGCGTCCTCAGTGGCTGACGTCAGATGAGAGTGAGGACAGGGGCAGGGTGGGAGGATGAGAAGAGGTTGGTCTGGTTTTTCTGCGGGAACGTCCAGTCATAACCGTCCCTCCCAAGCCGGACAAAGAACCTACTCCCTCCCAGCACAGCTTCCAGCGGAATCGATTGAGGCAGGGTTCAGGCTGGGCGTGATGCAGACCAAGGCGGGAGAAAAAGAAAGATTGATGAGGCCAAAGCGCAGGCGAGCAGACGACTGCTTTTTTGCCAGGACAGTTCAGATGTGATGGCTGGAGGAGTAACTGGAGGGCTTCGGGCTGGAGGGCACAAAGAAAGAGTGGAAGAAAGGTGCATGCTAGGCCAAGGAGTGCCTTGTGCGGCAAAGAGTGATTAATGACCCCCCTGCAGCAAAAGCGGGCGGAAGTGAGGAGGCGAAAGCGAATGGACAGCTGGCCGGATATGCTCCCTGCTGGCTGGAATGAGACAAAGAAGGGAGGGGGTTGGTGAGATGGTAGGGAGAGGTGAGCGAGGGGATGGGAACGTGATTAGGCGGAAGAGTGAGGGAGGGGGATGGGAGTTGGATGGAGGAGGGTGGGAGAGGGTAGGGTAGGAGGCGCTGTTGCCATGAGAGCTGTCTTCATCCGCTCCGCTGCGGCTTTTAATGTCCCTGGGCTGGCCTGGGCCTCTCCTTTGTCAGCTAAAGATCCTTCCCAATGCTCAACTTCCAGCCTCTTTCCTACCACTGATTTTGAGCACATTTTAATAGTACAGCAAATATTTCAAAGCATTAGTTCATTTATCATTAATTACAACATCATTTGTACCAACATATGTGCCAAAGTATTCATAAAATCCGCGATAAATCATTGTTAATAAAGGCGATGAAGGGCGGTAGATAAAAGCAATAATCGGCGGCCAGTTGATCGGTAGCTGGTAGCTGATTAGAAGTTGGCGATGCGTGATCTATGGGGGAGGTGAAGGCTCATTGATGCTTGTAGCGAGGAGGTGATAAAGGTCGGGCAACAGCTGATCGTTACTTTCTCTCCAGTGATTGTCACCGCCTGGCACCCTGTCACCTTTCATCTACTCCTCACCACCTCCACTGCTTCTTTCCATTTTCATCACTGCAAAATATTGATGCATCAGAAGTGGAACCTTTCGCTTTCATTTCAAACATAGCAATCGGTTGTTTAACTGTCGATTTGTTGTTACTTGGCAGTAATAGTGTATCGATCTAAAGATTGGCAAAAAAGATTGGTATAAAACAAAACATTATTGTCAAGCCGGTATTGATTAGTTCTCAATCAGTGCATTGAGAGAGAAACGTACTGGACGTGAAGCACTCATTTCAAGCATGTCCTGTGACGCCATTGAATGTCATTTTCTTATTAGGCCACCCAATCTACTGGTCAATCAATGAAACAAAATTAGCGACGTTTGAATAGCCAGAGACTCAAATCCTTTATAACAACCAATATTTCGAATTAGCAAAACTATTCTGCACCCACCTCTTCTGCGTCCACAGCTCAGTTATAACGGACTGATAATCCGAGAAATCACACTAGCATTTATTATGTTTCAGTTTATTTATCATTTATGCAATGATGGTTTCGTATATTTCTTGCGTTTTGTGATGCTGTGCCTTTAAAATAACTTTAAAATAAAACAAGGTCGAACGCGCTTCTTAGTAGACGGACACCAAATGCTCTGGAATGTTCAACAATGCCGTAATATTCCCCGCAACCGAATTTGAAATACCGCTGCAGCGCCTGCTCCATGCCATCTGAAATGATTACAAGCGCTCGCAATTTTCATTCCTCCTCTTCCCCGCCAATGTGAAAACAAAGGCAGGCTAAAGACTGGTAGTAAGAGCCAAAATACCCAAAGTCTCCAAGGCCTGAGGTCAGGTGTTATGGCGACGGCGGTGAAGCGGGGCTGTGAGCTGACGAGAGCTGAGGAAGCTACGGAGGCCAAAAAGCTTTGTGAGGAGGTAGAGGAGGAGAAGCTCTGTGAAGAGGTGGGGGAGGATTCGACGATGGGCAGCTTCCAGCTCCTCCCGCAGGAAGTCTTCGAGAACACACTTTTCTCGTTCACAGCCATCTTCTCCTAATCGCGGATAGAGGCAATGAATTGAGGTACCTGGACGAAGCAAGCCGCCTGGCACTCCGCTGCACCAGCTCCTCCATGAACAGCTTTGTCGGCGATCTCATCGGCCTCACCGTCAACCTCAGCCACCCTCAGTTTCTGCATTTTGGCACCCACTATTCACTACACAAATCTATATCCTTATTTGTATATGCTTCCATCTTTTATTCTTCTCTGTAATTCTTGCAACACTGCATTCATTATTTTTATATTCTCTAAGAAATCTCCGAAAAGTGAAACACTGGCGGAACATGCCCTACTTGGCCATAGAGAGGGGCTGAGCGTTGACGGTCGCTGTGCTCCCTTGTGCCAGCCCGTTCCCTTTCATTTAAGCTCTGTTCTTATATTTTTTCCCGAAGGAGAATTCGAGTTTTGCTACGTTGGGATCAGCACAAGCTTTCTTCAGGTATGAATGGGCAGTGAATCTTCCGTCAGAGACTCGACGCCTTCTCTTCGGGCCGAGATGGTATGAAAATCCGGACCAAGTCACTCGAACCATCAAGGTCCATTTCCAGGCTTTTCATCTCACCTTTATTATCCCAGAAGAGAACAAGAGAGCATCAGTGAGTTTACCAACAGGGGAATATTCAGGAAAATAAGAAATAGGAAAATAGGAAATCCTATTGATTCAAAAATAAAATTTTAGTTTAATTTAAAATTTCTGCATATTTTCAAAATATGGCACAAATTTATTTTTTAACGCTGACATAATTTTTGCTCAAAATCAAAAGGGCCAGAAAAAGTAAGTTTACAGCAGTGATGGATAGGTCGGCGGCCCGATAGAGATTAGAGCTAGGGCAGGTGAACTTTGGTAGGCAGAGTAAGCGAAACTGCAGTGGATGTATAGAAAAGCAGAATCCTGGTCATTGCAGCAGCGCCTAAAAGGTTTGTCGAAGTTGCGATGTCTTCGTCTGCCGCTCCGTTACGTGGCCCAGACGCGTGCTCTCTGCACCTTCAGCACAAGCCTCCGTGAACTGGATCTCTGTGACGACCATGAGATTCTCTTCTACCACACAAACTTCAACAGGCCCAGTCAAGGGTTTACCCTCTTCTCTTCTATGCTTCTAAATTATTCATTAACTAAACAACTATCTAATTCAATGACCTTTGCAAGAGGATTGAGGATCAACTTTCAAAAATCTGAAGCTCAATTTAGACGTAGTGATTTAGCCATGATTATGACTCATTAATCGAGACACAAAAACGGGGTAGTGTGAAAATTATAATTTAGAAAAATCTAGAAATAAAACCTTATAGTATCACAACAAAATTTGTTTCCTATTCGCGGTCGAATTGACAGATTGGCGAAAATTTAATTCTGGGGTATTCTGGGGAAAATTTAAACATATTTTTAGTCAAGGTTGGGCAGAGATGACAACTCAATGACCCACACCATGACCCACTCATCCATCATTCGACATTTGATTTTTATGAAATAGATTGTTCTTTCTCAATTTTCTCTCGAACTAATCTTTTTGTGGCAGGCGAGAGGGGCATCTTGTGCGACTTTTGGAACATTTGGTTCGGCTAGAAGTGGTGCGTCTGCCGCTGATGACGCCGGTGATCTGGGACGCTCTTCCGGACTCTATGCGCCGTCTCTCCCTCCCCGTCCTTCCTCCACCTCCTCAACGGCACCTAACCGACGCTCGATTTCGTCCATTTCACATTGGTTCTTCTTTCATGCCCTCCTATCCGCGCTGCTGATGACGCCGGTGATCTGGGACGCTCTTCCGGACACTCTGCGCCGTCTCTCCCTCCCCGTCCTTCCTCCACCTCCTCAACGGCACCTAACCGACGCTCGATTTCGTCCATTTCACATTGGTTCTTCTTTCATGCCCTCCTATCCGCGCTGCTGATGACGCCGGTGATCTGGGACGCTCTTCCGGACACTCTGCGCCGTCTCTCCCTCCCCGTCCTTCCTCCACCTCCTCAACGGCACCTAACCGACGCTCGATTTCGTCCATTTCACATTGGTTCTTCTTTCATGCCCTCCTATCCGCGCTGCTGATGACGCCGGTGATCTGGGACGCTCTTCCGGACACTCTGCGCCGTCTCTCCCTCCCCGTCCTTCCTCCACCTCCTCAACGGCACCTAACCGACGCTCGATTTCGTCCATTTCACATTGGTTCTTCTTTCATGCCCTCCTATCCGCGCTGCTGATGACGCCGGTGATCTGGGACGCTCTTCCGGACACTCTGCGCCGTCTCTCCCTCCCCGTCCTTCCTCCACCTCCTCAACGGCACCTAACCGACGCTCGATTTCGTCCATTTCACATTGGTTCTTCTTTCATGCCCTCCTATCCGCGCCCTCAAAAGCTAGTTCTCACCAATCCTGCGGAATAAGGGACCAAGAAATTGGCGGGACTACGTCGACTGCATATGAAGAACTACTGTCGGTCGGGTGACGGTAGGCTGGCGCAGCTCTGGATCCTGGCTCCTGGCCTGTGCGAGCTGAGCATCATCGACGACGATGACTTGGACTGGTGGGACGACTCGGACTGGATCTACACCTACGTCTACCTCCAATCCCCCCACCTACCCAAGGCCGTCCGCCTTCGCTCTGAGGACATCCTCGCTACTGCCGTTTCTTCCTCAACCCCGCCCAACCTTGCCAACACAGCCCATTTCAGGATGGCCTTCGCAATGAGTTCGAAGATCGTCGTGTGGAGATTCTCTACAAGGATGCGGAGCCCTTCGCAATCGACTTCATCGCCCTCGACTAATCTTGCCCAGATTTCTTTGTCCTCACTTTTCTTGCATAGTAAGAACTATGCACCTATTTTGCCAACTTTCTCTTGGTTCAGGCAGTGGCCTATATTTTTGCTGTATGTCATTCTTCGTGAGGCACTGGCGTCAAGAATTTCTGGGCAGGTATTTGTCTGGTACACAATCGTGCCTTTCCAGTTGTTTTTCGGCCTCCCTCTGGTCGATGCTCGTAGAAACTTCTCTTTAGAACTTTCTTGCGCTTCCTTTCGCACATATTTTGGTGCCAAATTCAGATTAGTCAGTTGATAAAAAACACTAATAATCAGCAGCTAAATAACCAAACAGCCAACCTGGCCCTCAATTTGGAAACAGACAGAAAACAAGAGTAATCACCGCAATAATTTTGAGAAAAGGAAGTGATTTTGAGAAATTTTAGATTTTTAAGGCATTTCGTGGTTGCGCACTGTTAAAATCGTCTTGGTTCATTTTTTCAACTCGATCGACCGGTTTTAAACACTATAAACCACAAATACGTCAGGAAGGCCAAGTAAAAACAAATATCGAATATCGCAGCACATCGGACCGGCCTAAATCAATGCAAAATTTGCGTCTGAGCAAAACTAACATGAATTCGCACCAAAGACAGACAAGAAAAGGCACAAAGGAGCCGTGAAAAAGGAATCTTTTATGAAGGGCTGGATTCACTGGGATTGGCCTTGGGCACTGGTTGAACTCCTGGATTTCCTTCCATTACGCTCTCACAATATTGGAGAAGGAAGTGAGAAGCTTACTGAAGGGTGCCAATGGGCTGCTTGGGCTGGTGCTGGAGGGAGTGGGAACGGCGTAGACTGGGTGGATGTGCGGAGAGGGGGTAGAAGAGGAGGGAGGAGGGTGAGGGTGGTTGGAGGCGAAGACTGGCGGCGGAGGGTGAGATGCGAGAGGCGAGAGGGGATAGGAGATGCTGTAGACTGCGCTCCAGGGAAGGCAGATGCTGCCATAGGAGGCCGGCCAGCTGGCGTAGGCGCCCCTCGTCCTCCCTCGCACCCTCCAGACCCCCCAGCTGGATCAGATGCGGCTGGGCGTGCTGGCGACCCTCTTCCCCAACTAAAACGGAGGCTGAGCAGAGTAGACTAAGCAGAGGGAGGGGAGGAGGAGGGAGGCTAGCCTTGGCGGAGGTTGAAATGAAGCAGCGCGGGGTTGCAGCGCAGACGTAGGATGTCCAGAAAGAGCTCCTTCTGCTGCCAGGCCATGCGGTAGCTGGCACTCCAGGCGTCCGAGCCCTGTAAATGGAAAGGTGTCTAAGGATAAAGTGGTAAAGTGGAGGGGAGAAACAAGGTCTCGAAGTTAGATGCTTTGATGAAGGGGAATAGGAAGAGCTCGCTCAACGAGGTTGCGCAAGAGGCGGAAGGGAAGGCGGTCGGGGTCGCTGAGGTAGCAGAGGACATCGTCCATGAAGCTTTCCTTGCTGGAGCTGCATCGGGAGAGAGGAGAGAAGCCCGCTGAGCTGCCCGCCTTTCCGGAGGAGCTGGCCAAGTCGCTCTCTTGGTAGGAGAGGAAGGAGTCGCTCTTCTGGGAGATGGCCAAAGAGCTCGCTTGAGAAGAGCGGACGGAGGAGGAGCGGGCGGAGCTATCCTCTTTGCTGGACTGGGAGAACAAGGCTGGGGCCGATGGCGGCTGGATGCGAAGGTGTAGGAGGCCGCCGGGGCGAACACCGGTCTCCACCAAAGTTGCACCTGGGGCGGGAGCAAGCGCCAGGGAAAGTTGAACCTCCTCTCTGCAAGGAATGAGCGAGATAGTGAGTAGGGACAAAGTGGTGAGATGAAGATGGACAAACTTTGGTGTGATGCGGAAGGATTGACGGAGGAGGTGGTGGAAATCTTGCCAGGTCATCTCCTTGCCCAGCTCCAACTCCATCGGCGTCGGCTCCTTTCCCACGGCTTGCACAAGCACTTTCATTTCACTTGAGGCCGCGGTGAAGACGGAGCAGAGGAGGTGGTGGAAATCTTGCCAGGTCATCTCCTTGCCCAGCTCCAACTCCATCGGCGTCGGCTCCTTTCCCACGGCTTGCACAAGCACTTTCATTTCACTTGAGGCCGCGGTGAAGACGGAGCAGAGGAGGTGGTGGAAATCTTGCCAGGTCATCTCCTTGCCCAGCTCCAACTCCATCGGCGTCGGCTCCTTTCCCACGGCTTGCACAAGCACTTTCATTTCACTTGAGGCCGCGGTGAAGACGGAGCAGAGGAGGTGGTGGAAATCTTGCCAGGTCATCTCCTTGCCCAGCTCCAACTCCATCGGCGTCGGCTCCTTTCCCACGGCTTGCACAAGCACTTTCATTTCACTTGAGGCCGCGGTGAAGACGGAGCAGAGGAGGTGCTGGAAATCTTGCCAGGTCATCTCCTTGCCCAGCTCCAACTCCATCGGCGTCGGCTCCTTTCCCACGGCTTGCACAAGCACTTTCATTTCACTTGAGGCCGCGGTGAAGACGGAGCAGAGGAGGTGCTGGAAATCTTGCCAGGTCATCTCCTTGCCCAGCTCCAACTCCATCGGCGTCGGCTCCTTTCCCACGGCTTGCACAAGCACTTTCATTTCACTTGAGGCCGCGGTGAAGACGGAGCAGAGGAGGTGCTGGAAATCTTGCCAGGTCATCTCCTTGCCCAGCTCCAACTCCATCGGCGTCGGCTCCTTTCCCACGGCTTGCACAAGCACTTTCATTTCACTTGAGGCCGCGGTGAAGACGGAGCAGAGGAGGTGCTGGAAATCTTGACAGGTCATCTCCTTGCCCAGCTCCAACTCCATCGGCGTCGGCTCCTTTCCCACGGCTTGCACAAGCACTTTCATTTCACTTGAGGCCGCGGTGAAGACGGAGCAGAGGAGGTGCTGGAAATCTTGCCAGGTCATCTCCTTGCCCAGCTCCAACTCCATCGGCGTCGGCTCCTTTCCCACGGCTTGCACAAGCACTTTCATTTCACTTGAGGCCGCGGTGAAGACGGAGCAGAGGAGGTGCTGGAAATCTTGCCAGGTCATCTCCTTGCCCAGCTCCAACTCCATCGGCGTCGGCTCCTTTCCCACGGCTTGCACAAGCACTTTCATTTCACTTGAGGCCGCGGTGAAGACGGAGCAGAGGAGGTGCTGGAAATCTTGCCAGGTCATCTCCTTGCCCAGCTCCAACTCCATCGGCGTCGGCTCCTTTCCCACGGCTTGCACAAGCACTTTCATTTCACTTGAGGCCGCGGTGAAGACGGAGCAGAGGAGGTGCTGGAAATCTTGCCAGGTCATCTCCTTGCCCAGCTCCAACTCCATCGGCGTCGGCTCCTTTCCCACGGCTTGCACAAGCACTTTCATTTCACTTGAGGCCGCGGTGAAGACGGAGCAGAGGAGGTGCTGGAAATCTTGCCAGGTCATCTCCTTGCCCAGCTCCAACTCCATCGGCGTCGGCTCCTTTCCCACGGCTTGCACAAGCACTTTCATTTCACTTGAGGCCGCGGTGAAGACGGAGCAGAGGAGGTGCTGGAAATCTTGCCAGGTCATCTCCTTGCCCAGCTCCAACTCCATCGGCGTCGGCTCCTTTCCCACGGCTTGCACAAGCACTTTCATTTCACTTGAGGCCGCGGTGAAGACGGAGCAGAGGAGGTGCTGGAAATCTTGCCAGGTCATCTCCTTGCCCAGCTCCAACTCCATCGGCGTCGGCTCCTTTCCCACGGCTTGCACAAGCACTTTCATTTCACTTGAGGCCGCGGTGAAGACGGAGCAGAGGAGGTGCTGGAAATCTTGCCAGGTCATCTCCTTGCCCAGCTCCAACTCCATCGGCGTCGGCTCCTTTCCCACGGCTTGCACAAGCACTTTCATTTCACTTGAGGCCGCGGTGAAGACGGAGCAGAGGAGGTGCTGGAAATCTTGCCAGGTCATCTCCTTGCCCAGCTCCAACTCCATCGGCGTCGGCTCCTTTCCCACGGCTTGCACAAGCACTTTCATTTCACTTGAGGCCGCGGTGAAGACGGAGCAGAGGAGGTGCTGGAAATCTTGCCAGGTCATCTCCTTGCCCAGCTCCAACTCCATCGGCGTCGGCTCCTTTCCCACGGCTTGCACAAGCACTTTCATTTCACTTGAGGCCGCGGTGAAGACGGAGCAGAGGAGGTGCTGGAAATCTTGCCAGGTCATCTCCTTGCCCAGCTCCAACTCCACCGGCGTCGGCTCCTTTCCCACGGCTTGCACAAGCACTTTCATTTCACTTGAGGCCGCGGTGAAGACGGAGCAGAGGAGGTGCTGGAAATCTTGCCAGGTCATCTCCTTGCCCAGCTCCAACTCCATCGGCGTCGGCTCCTTTCCCACGGCTTGCACAAGCACTTTCATTTCACTTGAGGCCGCGGTGAAGACGGAGCAGAGGAGGTGCTGGAAATCTTGCCAGGTCATCTCCTTGCCCAGCTCCAACTCCATCGGCGTCGGCTCCTTTCCCACGGCTTGCACAAGCACTTTCATTTCACTTGAGGCCGCGGTGAAGACGGAGCAGAGGAGGTGCTGGAAATCTTGCCAGGTCATCTCCTTGCCCAGCTCCAACTCCATCGGCGTCGGCTCCTTTCCCACGGCTTGCACAAGCACTTTCATTTCACTTGAGGCCGCGGTGAAGACGGAGCAGAGGAGGTGCTGGAAATCTTGCCAGGTCATCTCCTTGCCCAGCTCCAACTCCATCGGCGTCGGCTCCTTTCCCACGGCTTGCACAAGCACTTTCATTTCACTTGAGGCCGCGGTGAAGACGGAGCAGAGGAGGTGCTGGAAATCTTGCCAGGTCATCTCCTTGCCCAGCTCCAACTCCATCGGCGTCGGCTCCTTTCCCACGGCTTGCACAAGCACTTTCATTTCACTTGAGGCCGCGGTGAAGACGGAGCAGAGGAGGTGCTGGAAATCTTGCCAGGTCATCTCCTTGCCCAGCTCCAACTCCATCGGCGTCGGCTCCTTTCCCACGGCTTGCACAAGCACTTTCATTTCACTTGAGGCCGCGGTGAAGACGGAGCAGAGGAGGTGCTGGAAATCTTGCCAGGTCATCTCCTTGCCCAGCTCCAACTCCATCGGCGTCGGCTCCTTTCCCACGGCTTGCACAAGCACTTTCATTTCACTTGAGGCCGCGGTGAAGACGGAGCAGAGGAGGTGCTGGAAATCTTGCCAGGTCATCTCCTTGCCCAGCTCCAACTCCATCGGCGTCGGCTCCTTTCCCACGGCTTGCACAAGCACTTTCATTTCACTTGAGGCCGCGGTGAAGACGGAGCAGAGGAGGTGCTGGAAATCTTGCCAGGTCATCTCCTTGCCCAGCTCCAACTCCATCGGCGTCGGCTCCTTTCCCACGGCTTGCACAAGCACTTTCATTTCACTTGAGGCCGCGGTGAAGACGGAGCAGAGGAGGTGCTGGAAATCTTGCCAGGTCATCTCCTTGCCCAGCTCCAACTCCATCGGCGTCGGCTCCTTTCCCACGGCTTGCACAAGCACTTTCATTTCACTTGAGGCCGCGGTGAAGACGGAGCAGAGGAGGTGCTGGAAAAACAATCACAGCCTTTGATTTTTGTGCAGTTGGGCAAACACAGAGGCTTATTTGCGCGTGTCTGCGTCAATAAAAAGAAAACAAAACGTCGCGCAATCCGACAAAATCTCAGTAGCTTTCGACCATTCAAAGCAATTTGGCTTGGAATAAAGTCTAAAAGTTAATTCAGCAGAATTGAGAAATTCAACAGTATGCGTTTACATTTAAAATTTTGGTTAGTTAGTTAGTAAGCAATGATGCATTATGGAATTGTCTTCAAATATTTTCCAAAATTTTTTTGTCATAAATTTTGTATGTGGGTATTTGCATAGGATTGTATGTGAATGAAGGCGACTGTTCTGTATTTCCCGGCAACCTGTTTCATTTGTCAATTTTCAAAATTCTGTCAATTTCTTGAAGTGAACTCGCATTCCACTTGAAGAATAATTCATTATTTCCATTTACATTGTAATTTTATGAAAATACGTCCATATAAAACATAGAGATACTACATATTAAAACTTTAGACCAATAGAGATATTATTATAAAACCTTCAAAGCATAGAAAATACAGAAATTAAAACCTTAATCATTGAATCTTTCTGTAATGTTTGTTTCATAGCTCCATTTTATTCGTTTTTACACGGCATTAAAAAACGAAAAATACGAGTGCGCGGAATAAGTTAGCCCAATGAAGGGACACAGGAGAATTTGCACAAAGTGCGGCAAGAGCTCGTCATCGCATCGCAGTGTGAGTGGACATCGGCTCATAGCCTCGGAATGTGAATAACCAAACTCCCCCTAATCACTACCGGCAAAGCTAGATTTTGACTCATTGCATCAGAAGCGACTAAGCGACACTGGAAGAAGATTGTGCAGTTGCATTGCCTTTCGAAAGTGAACTGACATCAGAGAACGGGCTTGGAGGGGGCAGAGAAAGGAAAGAGGGTTGACTAGAGGAGCTTGTCCTTGGAGACAGGAGAGGGGCTAAAACTGAAGGCTCCGTCCCCGCCAGCATCTGAGCTCCCGTGCCGCGCTCTGCCCATCACTCGCCTGCTCATCTGCCGCAACCTCAGTATTCTCTCATCTACATTCACGGCCACACAGCCGGCCAAAGACAGAGGAGGGAACCGAGCCCAGAGCTCCTGGCGAAGTGTGGCAGTGAAGGTGTTGATGAGGGCAAGGGTGGTGGCAGCGAGGAAGAGAAGATTGTAGCCCCAGACGAGGTAAAAGTTGCCCAGCCAGTCCAGCCGGCCAAAGACAGAGGAGGGAACCGAGCCCAGAGCTCCTGGCGAAGTGTGGCAGTGAAGGTGTTGATGAGGGCAAGGGTGGTGGCAGCGAGGAAGAGTAGATTGTAGCCCCAGACGAGGTAAAAGTTGCCCAGCCAGTCCAGCCGGCCAAAGACAGAGGAGGGAACCGAGCCCATAGCTCCTGGCGAAGTGTGGCAGTGAAGGTTTTGATGAGGGCAAGGGTGGTGGCAGCGAGGAAGAGAAGATTGTAGCCCCAGACGAGGTAAAAGTTGCCCAGCCAGTCCAGCCGGCCAAAGACAGAGGAGGGAACCGAGCCCAGAGCTCCTGGCGAAGTGTGGCAGTGAAGGTGTTGATGAGGGCAAGGGTGGTGGCAGCGAGGAAGAGAAGATTGTAGCCCCAGACGAGGTAAAAGTTGCCCAGCCAGTCCAGCCGGCCAAAGACAGAGGAGGGAACCGAGCCCAGAGCTCCTGGCGAAGTGTGGCAGTGAAGGTGTTGATGAGGGCAAGGGTGGTGGCAGCGAGGAAGAGTAGATTGTAGCCCCAGACGAGGTAAAAGTTGCCCAGCCAGTCCAGCCGGCCAAAGACAGAGGAGGGAACCGAGCCCAGAGCTCCTGGCGAAGTGTGGCAGTGAAGGTGTTGATGAGGGCAAGGGTGGTGGCAGCGAGGAAGAGAAGATTGTAGCCCCAGACGAGGTAAAAGTTGCCCAGCCAGTCCAGCCGGCCAAAGACAGAGGAGGGAACCGAGCCCAGAGCTCCTGGCGAAGTGTGGCAGTGAAGGTGTTGATGAGGGCAAGGGTGGTGGCAGCGAGGAAGAGAAGATTGTAGCCCCAGACGAGGTAAAAGTTGCCCAGCCAGTCCAGCCGGCCAAAGACAGAGGAGGGAACCGAGCCCAGAGCTCCTGGCGAAGTGTGGCAGTGAAGGTGTTGATGAGGGCAAGGGTGGTGGCAGCGAGGAAGAGTAGATTGTAGCCCCAGACGAGGTAAAAGTTGCCCAGCCAGTCCAGCCGGCCAAAGACAGAGGAGGGAACCGAGCCCAGAGCTCCTGGCGAAGTGTGGCAGTGAAGGTGTTGATGAGGGCAAGGGTGGTGGCAGCGAGGAAGAGAAGATTGTAGCCCCAGACGAGGTAAAAGTTGCCCAGCCAGTCCAGCCGGCCAAAGACAGAGGAGGGAACCGAGCCCAGAGCTCCTGGCGAAGTGTGGCAGTGAAGGTGTTGATGAGGGCAAGGGTGGTGGCAGCGAGGAAGAGAAGATTGTAGCCCCAGACGAGGTAAAAGTTGCCCAGCCAGTCCAGCCGGCCAAAGACAGAGGAGGGAACCGAGCCCAGAGCTCCTGGCGAAGTGTGGCAGTGAAGGTGTTGATGAGGGCAAGGGTGGTGGCAGCGAGGAAGAGTAGATTGTAGCCCCAGACGAGGTAAAAGTTGCCCAGCCAGTCCAGCCGGCCAAAGACAGAGGAGGGAACCGAGCCCAGAGCTCCTGGCGAAGTGTGGCAGTGAAGGTGTTGATGAGGGCAAGGGTGGTGGCAGCGAGGAAGAGAAGATTGTAGCCCCAGACGAGGTAAAAGTTGCCCAGCCAGTCCAGCCGGCCGAAGTCACCCAGCAGGTCGAAGTTGGACATCCCCAGTGTTCTCGCTAACACCGGAAGGGCGCTGGACAAAACCAGGACCACCATGCTGTTCAGAATCACCCGCGTCATTGATGTCTTTCCACGCGCTGGTCGTAGCCTTCTGCAAATTCATCTCTTCTGCCCTGTCTTTTTTGACCTGTGCCTTTTGCCCTTTTTATCCGTCTCTGATAATTTTCTTTGCTGCAATAATATGCATTTTGAATTCCTGCCATAAAAAGGTTGGTCAGAAAACCATGGGTCTTGGCTCTTGGGCCATTCGAGTTCTTTTCACAAAAAAGTTTTTAAAAACGCCTTTGGCGATATCTATATCTTGTTTGAAAGTTTGCTGGGAATGAAAAGTAGAGGAAAGGGCTGAAATGGAGATGTACCTGAGAATGGGTACGGTGTAGAAGCCGACGAGAGAGGCGGCCATCATGTAGAGGATGCTGGTGATCTCGATGGCAGCGCCGAAGACTCCAAAATGATTCAGGCTCGAGTTCCCGATCTCCACATACTGCCGGTAGGAAGGCAGCCGTTTAAAGCCCACCAAAAGCTGCAGGGCGTTCGAAACCACCATCAGACCCACCAGAGCCTTGGCAGACATTTCGATGGGCTTTCAATGAGTCATCAAAGGTAGAATAGCAGGAGAGACCGTTAGAAGAAGCAGCAGAAGCATGGCGAGGGGGTATTTGAGGTTGTGACAGCAACTCCTGGCAGCCTGCTTCTTGGCCTCCAGAGATTTGCGGTGCTCGCGGGCAGCTTGAAGCCGACCCAGGCAGTCACCGGACCCGTTCATGCCCACGCGTCCTTTCAAACCGCTCCCACTGCCCAGCTCTAGCACGCTTAGCTCGTACTCTCCATTCATGCCTAAAAACGATACATTATTTCCAGCGATTGTATAATTGGCTAAATTGGGAAAATAATTGAGATATATTGATGAAAAGAAGCAAAGATGAAGAAAGAACCGTTGGCCATTCGACGCAAGATGGAAATTTCTTCCAAACGTGCCATCTTCAGCTCATCGTCTAGCTCTCTTCGAAGCTGAGGACGCATCACTAAGGCCCCCACGACGCTGAACATTCGAGCGAATCCCACCGGCGTACACACTGCAAATGCTTCACTTTTATTTTATCCCAAAAGCTGCCCTGTTTTGCTTAAATCCTTCAATTAGGCATCAACGAGGGCTGAAAAGAGCAATATGTTTGAGATGCACTAACGCAGAAGCATGAAAACGCCGAAAAGGGAGACGCAGCTGTAGATGAAGGGCAGTTGGTAGTTCCATATTTCTGGAAGCATTGAGAGGTGAGAAGGATGTGGAAGGAGGTGGAAGGAGGTGTAAGGAGGAGGAAGGAGGGAACTGAAAAGGGATTTGATGCGGGCCTGTTCCTCGTCCAGAGCGATGGAGATGACGTGAACGAAGACGCAGAGCACCAGAACCGTCAGCGTGCACACCGCCAGTGACTCGTACACCCGTGTCATTATGCCCTACAATTCATACAATCATCCTCATTCATTCAATCCTCATTCTTTTATTCTAGTAGTATCTTCATTCTTTCTTTCATCAAAGTAGAACGTACTAGCTCGAAAGAACTATACCTTTTTAAGGCCGGAGAATCCTTGAGATTCAATGAAGAAGTAGGCGAAGGGGAGAAGGATGAAGATGCAGAGATTGGAGAGGAGAAAGACATAGCGCCAAAGGCCTCAAACTCACTCTTCCCTCATCTCAAACCATGAAAAAGAAGAAAAGAAGAACTGTAAATAAGGGAACTGTTGAGCCATTTGATGTAGTAGGACTGTGGGTAGAGCAGAAGGACCTCGTTGCCCAGCACTGAGAACGGCAGCAGCAGCACCGAACCCAACGCTACTGCCAAGCTGAACGTGCACATCCACACCGCGATTCGGTAGACCTCAAATCCCTCCTTTTCTCAATTTCGCATTTGTCGTTTGCATAAATTCGATGAGGCTAAAAAGGCAAATAAATAGGTGCAATTTGAGCTAAGCTGATACCAGAGCATCCTCAGCATCGCCGGCGTAAAGGTCGTCAGAGTCAGAGCGCTGCTTGAAGAATCGGATGACTGCGTAGGAGAGGAAGTAGAGGAAGAGGGGAAGAGGAGGAAGCAGATGATGTACTCCCTCACAGCCCCGTGAAAGGCTCGCTCTGCCTCTGACGACTCTTCCCAACTCTCCTCCCTTCCGCCCTCCATCCGCCCGCCTCCTACTCTCGAGCAATTTGAGCTAAGCTGATACCAGAGCATCCTCAGCATCGCCGGCGTAAAGGTCGTCAGAGTCAGAGCGCTGCTTGAAGAATCGGATGACTGCGTAGGAGAGGAAGTAGAGGAAGAGGAAGAGGAGGAAGCAGATGATGTACTCCCTCACAGCCCCGTGAAAGGCTCGCTCTGCCTCTGACGACTCTTCCCAACTCTCCTCCCTTCCGCCCTCCATCCGCCCGCCTCCTACTCTCGAGCAATTAGAGCTAAGCTGATACCAGAGCATCCTCAGCATCGCCGGCGTAGGTCGTCAAATCAGCGCTGCTTGAAATCGATGACTGCGTAGGAGAGGAAGTAGGGAAGAGGAAGAGGAGGAAGAGATGATGTCTCCTCACGCCCCGTGAGGCTCGCTCTGCCTCTGGACTCTTCCCAACTCTCCTCCCTTCCGCCCTCCATCCGCCCGCCTCCTACTCTCGAGCAATTCGAGCTAAGCTGATACCAGAACATCCTCAGCATCGCCGGCGTAAAGGTCGTCAGAGTCAGAGCGCTGCTTGGAGAATCGAATGACTGCGTAGGAGAGGAGAGGAAGTAGAGGAAGAGGAAGAGGAGGAAGCAGATTATGTAGTCCCTCACAGCCCCGTGAAAGGCTCGCTCTGCCTCTGACGACTCTTCCCAACTCTCCTCCCCCTTCCGCCCTCCATCCGCCCGCCTCCTACTCTCGAGCAATTTGAGCTAAGCTGATACCAGAGCATCCTCAGCATCGCCGGCGTAAAGGTCGTCAGAGTCAGAGCGCTGCTTGAAGAATCGGATGACTGCGTAGGAGAGGAAGTAGAGGAAGAGGAAGAGGAGGAAGCAGATGATGTACTCCCTCACAGCCCCGTGAAAGGCTCGCTCTGCCTCTGACGACTCTTCCCAACTCTCCTCCCTTCCGCCCTCCATCCGCCCGCCTCCTGACCCAAGAGCAATTTGAGCTAAGCTGATACCAGAGCATCCTCAGCATCGCCGGCGTAAAGGTCGTCAGAGTCAGAGCGCTGCTTGAAGAATCGGATGACTGCGTAGGAGAGGAAGTAGAGGGAGAGGGAAGAGGAGGAAGCAGATGATGTACTCCCTCACAGCCCCGTGAAAGGCTCGCTCTGCCTCTGACGACTCTTCCCAACTCTCCTCCCTTCCGCCCTCCATCCGCCCGCCTCCCACCCCCCAGCAATTTGAGCTAAGCTGATACCAGAGCATCCTCAGCATCGCCGGCGTAAAGGTCGTCGAGAGTCAGAGCGCTGCTTGAAGAATCGGATGACTGCGTATAGAAGGAGAGAGGAAGAGGGGAAGAGGAAGAAGCAGATGATGTACTCCCTCACAGCCCCGTGAAAGGCTCGCTCTGCCTCTGACGACTCTTCCCAACTCTCCTCCCTTCCGCCCTCCATCCGCCCGCCTC